>JANZLD010590676.1:0-13725 GCA_026413575.1 Erythroxylum carthagenense
AGATGACAAAGGTAACATTACTTTTGATATTGCGAGACAGGAACATAGAACAAGGATAACCATAGAAAATAGAACCTAAACAGAGGAATACGTATTACACCGTTTTCATTTTACATTGCTGCATAATAAATAGACATTACAGATTTCTATTATAGGCATTTACAATTGTACAAGATAAGGTCCTTATTTGATTAAGCTAATTACAGTTTTACATGATATGATCACGATCTGAATTAGCTAACTTATTGGAATCAAATATTCACCAAGAATATCTCTCAACACTCCCCCTTGAGCTGGTCTAAAAATATCTTGCATGCCCAGCTTGCCAACTAGATAATTAAAATGCTTCTTAAGTAACCCTTTTGTGAGAATATCAGCCACTTGTTGAAAAGTAGGAACATATGGAATGCAGATGGTGCCATTTTCAATTTTCTCCTTAATAAAATGTTTGTCAACTTCTATATGTTTTGTCTTGTTGCATAGGACAAGATTGTGTGTCAAATATTAGCAGAGAAGAATAATTTCATTCTCATATATCGTAGGTTACATCCTTAGGTTATGTATACAATTGTCTATACTAAATATAGTCACAAATTCCCTAAGATATAGGGAAATCAGTATCTTATTCTAATCCCCATAAATCAAGGATTTCTATGATTTCTATAACTATACAATCTTCTAAATAATACTACATAATCCAACAATCCCCCTCAAGTTGGTGAGTGGATATCTTCCATCCCTAGCTTGCCAATAATATCTTGAAACACTATGCTTGTCAGTCCCTTTTGTAAGTACGTCTACCAACTGATCCTTGGTTGACACAAATAGAGTGCATATTAAACCACTGTCTAGTTTTTCCTTGATAAAGTGCCTATCAACTTCAATATGCTTTGTTCGATCATGTTGAACTGGGTTATGTGCAATGTTGATAGCTAATTTGTTATCACAGTACAATCTCAAAGGTCCTTCCCATTTCATTCTTAAGTCATCTAGGATTATCTTCAACTAGAGTAACTCACATATCCCCAACACCATAGATCTGAATTCTGATTCTACACTTGATCGTGCTACTACATTCTGCATCTTACTCCTCCATGTTACAAGATTACCATCTAGGAGTGTACAGTAGCCAAATGTTGATCTTCTATAGACCAAGGACATTGCATAATCTGCATCAGCATAAGCCTCTAATGTCATACCTATGATTGTTTGTCGCTTAAACAGAATTCCTCTTCCCGGGCTGCCTTTCAAGTATCGTAGTATCCTATTTACTGCCTTGAGATGTGATTTATGTGTGCCAAATATATCAACTTCTCAACAAGCTTCTAATATGATACTTTGTCTACCATGGGATCTTTTGGAGCATCACCTAATTTATGATTGAATTCAATCAATGTCTCCACTAGTTTACAACCCAATTTTCCTGTTTCTTTCAAGAAATACATAATTTTGTTAAGAGATGAAAATCCCTTACTTTGAGTGAGCTACTTCAACGCCTAGGAAGTACTTTAACTTTCCTAGCTCTTTAATATCAAATTCCTTTAAGAGACAATGCTTCAGATTTTTCATTTCTTCTACATCATTACCTGTCACAATGATATCATCTACATAAACTAGTAATGTTATAACTCCCCCAGAATTTAAGTGTCTAACAAATAATGTATGGTCTCCTTGACTCTGCTTATATCCCAATGAAATCATCACCTTAGCAAACCTCCCAAACCAAGCTCGTGAGGAATGATTGAGCCCATAAAGGGCTTTCTTAAGCTTGCATACTATTCCCTCTTTAGATTCAAACCCACAAGGAACTTCCAAGTAAATTTCCTCTTCTAGATGACCATGGAAGAACGCATTCTTAACATCAAATTGATGTAGATTCTACTCAAAATTAGCATCTAATGATAACAGTATTCGTACCGTGTTTATCTTAGCAACAAGGGCAATTGTCTCTAGATAATCGATGCCATAGATTTGAGTGTACCCTTTGACCACCAATCTTGCCTTATTTCTTTTCACCGAGCCATCAGCCTTATACTTTATGGTGAAAACCCACCTACACCCAACTAGTTTCTTCCCCCTCAGCAATTCCACTAACTCCTTTGTCTTGTTCCTCTCAGGCTCTCCATTTTGGTCTTCATAGCATCCTCCCATTTTCTATCTCCTAATGCCTCAGTTTGATTTCTTGGTGTGGGAATCGTATGGAAATTGGTTAAGAAAGCTCTATATTTTTGGGATAGATTCTGATAAGACATGAAAAAGGACGGTGGGTGTTTTGTGCAAGTTCTTGTTCCTTTCTTAAGTGCAATTGGTAGGTCTTCAATACTTGTTTCTTTTGGTTCTTCTGCTGGTTGAAATGACTCAACCCTTGGCTTATCACCTGGTGTGATATTATCAAACGGTTTAAGAGAGATTTTTGAAAATTGGGCAGCAACACGAACAGGAGACTAAACTTGTGCTAGTGGAGAGACTAGTATCTTCCTCCTAGAATAAACTTGCAATGGCTGCATGTTTTCTTAATTTCCCTTATCTTTCATCATATCAACAGATGTGGCTGACTCAATTAAGGGAGAAGTAGCTTTAGGCACAATTATGGGTTAAGATTGAACCAAACTAGGATCAAGAAGAAACATATCCTTTGCTTTATCTTCACTCAAGGTCTCCCCCTGAAGATAGATGTGATGAAAACAATGTTCATTTTCAGCAAAAGTAACTTTAGTTAAGATTAAAAAAATTTTAGAAGGTGAATGAAAACATTTATAACCCTTTTGTGTAGAGGAATATCCAATAAAAATGCATCGAAGAGCACGTAAATCTAATTTGCTCCTATTGTGAGAATGGATATGAACAAACGCAACACAATCAAAGATTCAAGGTATCCGAATGTTTGAAATAGAAAAATTTGGCAAAAATTTTGTAAAAATATCAATTGGACCTTTGAACCCAAGGACGCGTGTTGGAAGTCGGTTAATAAGATGGGCAGCAGTTAATACGGCTTCACCCCAGTATTGTTTTGGAACATTTTTGTGAAACAACAATGCTCTAGTGATCTCTAAGAGATGTCCATTTTTTCGTTCAACTACACTGTTTCATTGTGGGGTAGTAACACATAATGACTCATGAATAATTTCTATTTTCTGAAAAAATAGAGCAAGAGTTTGATTGAAATAGTCCTTGGATTGTCTGATCGAAATTTCATAATTTTGACATCAAACTGAGTATTGATCATGTTGTAAAAATTAGGAAAAAGGTACTAACATTAGATTTATTTTTCAAGAGGTAAAGCCATGTGACTTGGGTACGATCATCAATAAATGAAACAAACCACCTAACACCTAAAACATTTGGGATGATAGAAGGTCCCTAAATATCACTATGAATGAGAGAAAAAGGAACAAAGGTTTTGTTGTTGGTTATTAGAAAGGAAGCACGTTTGTGCTTTGCAAGTTCACAATCATCACAATGAAAAATTTCAGATGTAAGACCCTTAAATAACAAAGGAAACATCAACTTGAGAACTCTAAAAGATGGATGACCTAAATGACGATGATGAAGCCAAATTTTGTCTTAGTTTGACATGATAGATTCAGAAAAGAAAGATGTAGATAAGGGTTTTCCACCTTCTGAAATACTGTGATGTTTTGTCAAAAAATAGAGACCATCTCTTTAACTAGCACATCCAATCAGCTTCTTCATGCCTAGCTCCTGAAAGACACAATGTCAAGGAAAAAAGGTTATGCTGCAATTTGAATTTGTGGTTAATTTTTGAATGGAAATAAGGCTTGCAACTAGCTTTGGAACATGGAGGACATTTCTTAGTGTAAGGTCTGTGTTTATGTATATATCCCTTGACTAGCTACAGTGGTGATGGATCTATCAGCTATTGTGATCCTTTTATGGCTACAACTGGGCTTATAAGAGATAAAATGTTTGGAGGAACAAGTCATATAATCAATTGCTCCGGAATCAATTACCACATAGGAGGAGCATTTCTTTTTGAAACATTAGTATTAGAAGAAGAAGAAATACCTAAAAACGCAAATGAACAAGTACCCGTTGAGGTTGGTTTCTCAAAGGACTCCACAAAGGTTCTTAGTTTCTCAATTTCTTCGGTATTAAACTCAGGGATAGGCTTTTTGGAATTTTCTTCATTAGTTGACAAAGTGCTTACCTTATGTGCTTGAATTCAATAGTTCCCACTTCGATATGGCTTGCCATGAAGTTTCTACTATTTCTCCCAGGTGTGTCGATGCTTCTTGCAGTATGTGCAAAATAGGGATTCTCAATTAAAAGGTTTGGATGAGTCCCCTCTAGTAACAACTGTTGGATTGTTTGCCTCCTCCTATTATGTGGCAGAAATGAGTGCAGAACCATCTCCTCCTTGAGGATCAAACATAACATTTTGACATCCCTCTTTTGAACGTATAATAGTAATCGTCTCATTTAGAGACGATAGGTCTTGTTTTCCTAAAATTTGCACCCTTATAGCATCAAATTCCACTTTTAAACCTGTTAAAAAAATCATAAATACGATTCTTTTCCACAAAACATTTCAGAATTGCTACATCTTCACTACAGCACATTTGGATGCATTGATAATGACCCATCTCTTGCCACAAGCTTTGTAAGAGACTCGAATATTCAATCACAGTCCGAGTCTCCTGTTTAGTTGCTAAAACTTCCGTCTTAATCTCATAAATTTGTGCAGCATCATTAACCTTGGAATATGTCTATTGAATAGCTTCCTAAATATCCTTGGCAGTTCCCAGCAACATACATGTGTCACTAATTCCTGGCAACATTGAGTTTCATAACCAGGACATTACCTTAGAGTCTTATTCATCCCACGCTGCAAATCTGGGATCGTCCTATGAAGGACCTGTGCTCATTAAATGCCTCAATTTCCCTCATCCCTTTAGGAATGTGCAGACCAATTGTGACCACTTCAAATAGTTCTTCCAATTCAATCGATATGCAGCTTGAATAGTCTGCAAATCTCAAGTTATAATAGTAGCAGTATTCTTGACTACAGGGTTGATGACTTCAGCAGAACTTTTGGGTGATTCCAACATGGTTGATTAGGTAAGACTAAGGATAGGAGTAAGAAAATATGAGAGATAAGGCTAGGACGATAAGAGGGGCAGTGGAGGTGGATCTCAGTCAGTATGACCAAGGAGAAAAATCAGAGTTTTAGTAGGAAAGAGCCAACAGATTTGATACCATGTAAAATATTAACAAAGAAGAATAATTTCATTGTCATATATCATAGGTTACATGTAACATCCCATCACCGATGGGAAGGTTAAATTGGT
The DNA here is from genome assembly GCA_026413575.1 of Erythroxylum carthagenense. Taxonomy (NCBI): domain Eukaryota; kingdom Viridiplantae; phylum Streptophyta; class Magnoliopsida; order Malpighiales; family Erythroxylaceae; genus Erythroxylum; species Erythroxylum carthagenense. The sequence goes on from JANZLD010590676.1 coordinate 5,310, forward strand.
AATTTGGGACGAGCTAGTGGGTTAGATTGCATATTTTTGATTTGTTCATTCAATTGGCTGACATTTTATACGTGCACATATAGGTACATGCATTCATGACTTTTTCCCCGCAATTGTTTGTAACTATGATGTGATTTATGAATTCCGAGATACTTGTATTTGAAAAAGTGAATTGGAATGTACTAGGAGTGATTTTCGGTTGGTAATGATTTTTAGAAAATTTCTGAAAATTTGGGAGTATATGTCCGGCCTGGAAATTTTCCGAGTGACGGACTGATTGACTGTATAGTACGGAAATAATTGTCAAATGATAATGGGAAATTTAGACTTATGATTCTAGGAATCAATTGTCGAGCTATTGGAATTTAGAGACAACTCAGATCAGAAATGATTTTTGAAAAGAGAAAGACATTTAAAAGACTATTTGAGGAAATGATAAATGGCAAATGCTAGGGATGAGATCAACCCTTAATGCCTTTAAGTTTTGACTTTTACCTTAGAGAATTTCCGAAATTCTTTTCACTCTAGGGCTTTTCTTGTTCCTCTTCCCTTGGTGATTTTTGATTCTCTACAAGACTATTGCTTGACCTTTAGCTTGCTTGCTTCCTCTTCTTGTGCAAAGCTAAGTTTAAACCCTAAAGAAGATGAAGATTTTGAGGTGTTAGTGAGAGAACAGTGGGCGTTAGGGCTTGGAGAAGAATTCGGAAGATTTAAATATTGGAGAGCTTGATTGGTAAGTGTTTGGCTTTAATGTGGTTTTATTGTTGTTTGATGCATTTATGGTGTTTAATATGAAAGATTGGGGTAGTTGAGAGGAGTTATTACTGGTTTTAGAGAAAGAAATGGCGAAAAGTTAATCGGAGAAGACGACCCAGCGACCCGCACGTCGCTGCGCGCCTGCGCCACGACGCGGCGAGAATTTATGTTCTCGTCGCAGCGTGCGCGAGGGGTCTCGCCGCAGCGAGTGCGCAGGAGGTCGTCGCGGCGAGCCTAAAGAGGTTGTTCGCCGCGGCGAGCGTCTCTTCACACCGCGACGAACGACTCCAGGACGCTGCGGCGAGAGTTCTGAGGCCGCGGCGAGGATCATTTTTTGAAGTGGTTTATTTTAGTTTTTGGGGAATAACTTATGGTATAGACCTCCAATTAAGATGATTTTTGATTCATTATGAACTAGAGAAGGAGGTCTACAATTGATGTGAAGAAAGAAAGTTTGAAATCAAATGAGTGAGATCTTAAATATTGAAAGAAAGTTGAATATGGTTTCCTATTGCAACCTAAGGATTGTTTCATGACAATTGGAGTTTAATTTTGAGACTTGGGAAATAAATTCAATGCTATTGAGAGTTTTAGAAACTGAGCATAAAGGGTGAATTTTGATCTAGAGAATAGTGATTTTGAGGTCTTCTTGAGAATATTCTAGTGGGTAATATTTGGTAAATTGACTAAATGTTAGAATTGAAATTGGTAGAGTTTCGTATTATGCCATTGAAATGAAACGAGTCATTACTGATCAATTGAGTGAAAAGTTAGATTGTGACAGAAGAAAGTGGAAATTGGGAAATAGCGCCGGGAAGGTCATGAACATGCATCGTACATCTTTTAATTGCGACATGTGCATCATTGAGTTATTCTGATTGAGCATTTAGTAATGAGTGACTATTTGACTGTTATAGAGGTACCCTTGGATCGACATTTCACAGATATTGCTGGGACTTCCAGGCTGTAGCTCGGAAGTACAGGTGAGTAACCTAGTTGGTTCCTCAATCTTTGTGTGTTAAATTTTGTGCTTTTGCCATATGGAAGAAATGGAGGGTTTAATGTGTTTGATTGTGATTGGTTTCGGACCATAGGTGTCCGAAGTATCGGTAACTTGTTATTGAAGTGTTATGTGTATAAATTGGTTTACTTGGTGCAAATGTGATAAATTGTGACTGTATGAAAATCTGCATGATTGAGAATGATATGTTGGATTCTAATAAATTGGATTGGATTGCAATGTGGTTTTGTGACTGTATGATATTATGTATACTGTGACAAATGGGTTTTAGTGGCAATGTGAATTGTGATACATTGGACATGTTGCATTTCATACACAAATACATAAACGGATAATAATAGTTGTGACCTGAGATCCCACTGATACTGAAAAGAGCCTCGAGCTCGAACACTGATACTGAAAAGAGCCTTGAGCTCGATCACTGAAAAAGAGTAATGTGCCCGAAAAGGGACAGACGCGTTTGCATCCCTCGAGTAGGGGCGAAGCAAAACCGTGAGGGTGGCCCACCATGCCAAAGCGGACAATATCGAAGGGTGGAAGTGCATTCCCAGAGGGCCCTCCTCCCCCTAAGACGCGTCCACTGAATACTGTTCACTGTTTAAGCGCTCGGGCACAACACTGTAATAAAATAGGAAAGAGTCACATATGCATTGCATACACATTAGGACGTATTGAATGCAGTAAATGGGAAATAGGCAAGAGTGCATGATTCAATTGTGATAACTGAAATGCGAAATTTCTGAGATCTGTAATTGCTATATGATTTTCTGAATGTGTTATTGTGATGAGCTGTACGCTATTTGCATAATGCATGAATTGAGTGAACCATCGATGATGGTTTTTCATTGAGTTCGCAAACTCACCCAAAATTGCAACTATTTTTCAGGAAACCGAAGAGTCCCCCGTTAAACAAACGGGAATATGTCCACTGCATAGGAGTCAGAGTTTGAGGTCGGGATCAGTTCGCGTCTGCATTAGTGTCTTTCTAATTCACGTGTAAAATTGTATTTCTACAGAATAGTACTGTTATTGCAGAGGGCCCCAATTGGTAAATGTTGTATTTGTAATGTGATTACTGAAAGTGTTTAGGAATAGCATTGGGCCCAAGTTTGTTTTGGATTTTTTTGTACAGGTAATAGTTAAACATTGTTGAGTGTCTTCTTTATGACTGAAATTAGGTCATGATCAAAAATGATTTCGTATTAAAGTGGGCCCAAACTGTTTACTGATTTTCGCGCAGGTGTTTGTTTGAAAATAAAAATGTCATACGGAGTTTTTGAACTGTTTTGATTGCTCTAACATACCACCCTCGTAAAGCACGGGGTCGGATTCCATCTTCGATGTCGAGTTTGGGTCTTGCGGGAGTGGGATGCTACATTACATCCTTAGGTTATAAATACAACTGTATATCCTAAATATAATAACAAATTCCCTAACATGTAGGAAAATCTGTATCTTATTCTAATCCCCAAAAATCAAGGATTTTTATGATTTCTATAACTATATAATCTTCTAAATAATACTACATCATCATACCCCGAAGTCCCGCAATGAAGCAAGGTCTGGGGGGGCCTGATAGTACACAGCCTTACCCCTACATTGTAAAGAGATTGTTTCCAGTAGACCCACATGCAAATGTGACAAAGATATGGATGCATGTTGAAAAAGTAAAAACGTAAAGAATACAGCAGAAAAGGTAAATAATGAATATAATAATTAATACAGAAAATATTAAAATAAAAATAAATAAAAATAATAAATAATAAAAATATAGATAATAATAATAATACTATTAATAATAAAAGGAAAGGTTATGCAACGGTTGAAAAATCAAGAAACGACAAGTAACGTGTGTCTCAGTCGACTCTTCTGCAGCCTTGTCAGGATGCTCGAGGCATCAAACTTGGCAACAAACTAGTGAGGTTCCAGAGAGGGTACGTTAAGGGCTTGCATTGCAACAACTACGCAACATCGTCTCCAACACACGCATTGTTCTTGGTTGCGCAGAGTAGCTCCACCCATTACGCAACAGCATGGGTAGTGTTCATGGCTCAGGAGGAAGCATACATGACTAGCAGAAAACTTATCTAACTATAACCCATACAACAAACACACAATCGCACCAGCAAACTTACCTAATAAAATCAACTACAAGGATGGTTTGAACAGGAACCCCTTACCTCCCCGACTGTCGAGACCACACAAGACGATGACCACTGTCAACAAACTCACACACACTACACCCGAAAACTAATACTCAAACAGAGAGAAGTAAACCAGTGAGAGACCTAGGAATGCGGAGTCCCTTTGATGGCCAAAGAGCAATAGCTTGTCCCACCCATAATCAACGAAGAAGGTTGCAAAGATAGAAAAATAGTACCTGATAACCCCTGTTCGGTCCATCGTACTGGGTCCATGTGTCGGCGATTTTCGCATGGTGTTACGTCGCCCTTGGTTCTCTCTTCAATCGAGAGCACGCAAAGCATGCAAAAAAGGAAATATGTATTGGACAAAAATAAAAGGAAGATTTACCTAAAATAGCCGAAAGGTGAAAGCAATGGTGGTGAGTCACAACTTGAATGCTTTGGAACGACAAATGAAAGGATCTATCTCTACACATTGAATACGACTTCTTAGCTTCATCATACTCTTCCATTTCCATGAAAACATCACCTTCACACATATATCCCTCAAGATATTTTGGAGCTAGTGTCAAAGCCTCTTTGGCATCTTTGAGAGCCCCCAAATAGTTTCCTACGGTCAATCTTACAAGGGACCTGTATGATTGAGGAGCGCAAACATGGACATTGTAGAGACCTTCACGGACCAAAGCTTCAACAAGATAGACTAGACCAGGGGACTCAATCCCATCACCATTGGTGACCAAAAGAATAGGCTTTGATGAATCTTTCGTGCCCACTGAACTTTCAGCAGAGGTAGAAGCAGATGGCTCTAAATAGCACTACATAATCTGAAAATGTGCAATTGAAATTGTAGTGTTATTGTCACAATATACCTTCATAGGAATAAAACTAGGAAACTTTAGCTCCTCCAATACCCTTTTTTACCAATAAAGCTTCACAAATTCCATGAGATAGAGACCTAAACGCAACTTCAGTACTACTTCTTGCTACAATCATTTGTTTCTTGCTTCGCCAAGTTACCAAATTCCCTCTAGCAAATGTATAGTAACCTAAGACCTTCTATCAATAGAGTTTCCCGCCTAGTCAACATCAATGTATACTTCTACTTGGAGATTGTTCCTTTTCCAAAACATCAAGCCCTGTCCAGGAGTACCTTTTAGGTATCTTAGGATCCCATACACTGCATCAAAATGTTCTTGACCTGGTGAATGCATAAAGTGACTTATCAAACTCACAGTAAATGTTATGTCAGGTCTGATATGAGACAAATATATCAATCTTCCAACAAGTCTTTGAAATCGGTTTTTATCAACACCTTCAAGCTTAGCAAGAGTGAGTTTGACATTAGATTGAACTAAAGTTTCTACTGGTCTACAGCCCAGTAGTCCAGTCTCATTGAGAAGATCTAGAACATACTTCCTTTGACTCACAAAGATGCCTTCCCTTAATCTAGCAAATTCCATACCTAGGAAGAACTTTAGATGTCCTAGATCTTTAATTTCAAATATCCACATATACAATAAGAATAGAGAGTTTAACTTCCTTAGATATCCTACAGAACATGGTATGATTTGCTTGACTTTGACAATAACCATAGCTTTTCACAACCTTCCAAATCTGTCAAACCATGACCGTGGTGACTGCTTCAGGCCATATAAAGCTTTTCATAGCTTGCACACCTTATTCTTCCCATAAGTCTCTTCAAATCCTAGAGGTAGGCTTATGAACACCTTCTCATCAAGGTCTCCATTAAAGAATACATTCTTGACATCAAGTTGATGCAATTTCTAGTCAAAATTCAGAGCCAAAAAATAAGAGAATTCATATAGTATTTACGTTGGCCAATGGAGCAAGCATTTCTTGATAGTCAATACCATATGTTTGAGTGAAGCTCTTAGGAACCATATGAAAAGTCCCAAGCTTGCTTACAATTATCGACATGAGAAAATAAGTTTGAGATTTTAGGTTCCATGGAATCAAAAAGAATATGTAGCAGCTACACATCACCAGCTAGCCAATTCTCTAGTTCTTTGATATCAGTTGGAGGATCAGTTGTGAGATGAGAATTTCCATTGACCCTTGAAAAATGATGCAACATTCTTAGACCAAAAAGAGTAATTATTACCATTCAGACATTGCTTGGTGATTCGCAGATTGGAGGATCCCATTGACGAAACCGTTCCCGAGCCACTATACACTGACTTTTCATCGAGTTTTGACATACTTGCAATTTACTCACCAAAACTATTGACGAAAGATGGTGGACTGTTGTTATCGATAACTTAAAGCATATGATGGATGACAAGGACAACAAAATACTCATGTTCTGGTCATACTTGACACAAACCGAGACCAAAACCTTGTTTAGACTAAGGAGGCTAACTAACTTATCAACTCCTCATCATGAGAGGACGCCAGACGATGACGCGTGTCACTCACGTGTCGGCGTGTGGGAGGTTTTTGGCGACCAACGACAATGCTACTCTAGTCGCCGATGGCCTCCAATTGCTGATGTGAGGTCAATTTTAGGGCTTTGTTTTAGGGCAGAGAAGAAAGATGACATAGAGAAGAAGGGGATGGTCAAGGGTTCAAAATGGCTCTGATGTTATGTTGAACAAATTAGAAGAAGAATCGAGGGCTTACTCATTCACCAAGACCGTCATCTTATTTATATAGCAAAAAAGAGCTAATTACATAAGGAAAAGAAATCTTAAGAAATTTAAGAGATCACTAGAATCATGGATAAATTAGGATTCCTAAGACTTTCCTAATAGTGGCATACTATACAAGATGAGATTAAATGCTCTAGAGTTTAATGGCACTTGAAAACTTGTCTCTCTTAAAAAAAGTCTACAGTTGGCTATCATTGGATGTTACTATTAAATATCTCCAAGTGACACTACTAATCGTTAAATTTTATTTAGCTGCTAAAGGTTTCACCAAAGTTTATGGTCAATTGTGAAAACGCAATTTCCCTAGTTGCCAAGACTACTATTCATGTTCTCTTTACGCTTGCAACCAAGGTATGATTGGCCTTTAGCTTAGTTAGATGCTAAAAACACCTTTTATAATGGTGTTCTTCATGACGAGGTATACATGAAACAATCACGTAGCTTTGAATATGGCTATAACACTACGTCACCTTAAAAAGGTATTATATGGTTTGAAGCAATCCCTTGAGCTTAGTTTAGTTGTTTTAATAAGGCAGTTTTGCAATATGGTCCTCATTCTGCAAAAATTAGGCTTGGTAGTAGGTCAATCCAAGTTCAAGCCTCCCTAGTCAAAGCTTGACTTGAAATAATTAATGAGGCCCAAGCCCAACCTAAATACCAATCGAGATCAAAGCCCGCGACCCAAGTTCGAACCTGATCATGTCTGAGCCCAAGCCTAATTATTTTCTTTTTTAATTTAAAGTTTCAAAATAATGTCTTTTTCTTTTTCACTTGTTATATTTGAGCTTTAGGCTAGGCCGAGCAAGACGGTCTAAGCCCAACTTAAAGCCCAAAAATTAAAGGAAAAGTGCTCAAATATGACTTGAAGCCCAATTAACTTAAGCCAAGTCTACTAACTTTGGACCAAGCTAGGCTGGGTCCAAACACAAATGTCATCCATATGTAAAAGGTCATCCAATATTCCACCCAAGCTTCTCATTCAACAAAAGTTTATTGTTATTAGCATATTTAGACGATATACTAATCACTAGAGATAATTCTACACGAAAACAAGATATCAAGATGTTCCTTCAACCTAAATTTCATATCAAATATTTAACGCCTTTATAATATTTTCTTTGTACAGAGGTTGCCCAATCAAAGCATGGCATATTTACATTTCAAATGGACATTCTAAGCCTAAAAGTTAGAATCTCGTCCCTGTGACTTTCCTATGAATGCCAATTAGGAATTATCATCAAATGGTGGTATATACTAAGACCCAAGCAGATATAGGTGGTTGAGGAAACTCAACTACCTATGTCTCATCTAGATGTTCTTTTTGCAAACAATGGTGTAATTCAGTTACATTATCCACAATTTTGTCATCAGAATGCAATCATTCTTACACTTTCATATATCAAAGCAAACCAAAGAAAATGTATCTTGTACAAAAATCATTGACATAGTGAGACTTTAAAACACTCCTATGTTGTTTAGGTAGTATCACACAAATAAATGCTCCCTAATTTCTTTGAAGAGTAAGAAACAAGGACTTATTTGATGATGTAAAATATCACGCTATGACTTTGCAATTACAGCCAATTGTAATTAGAGCCAATTAACGCCTATAAAATTACTATCACAACAAAGCAAATTTGTAACATCTAACACAATTTTTCACGAGCAAACCAAGCACATCAAGATCATTTTTCATTTTGTTTGTGAGAAAATGTAGGGAGAATATATGGTATCTTTTGTTTGTCTGAGTAATCAACTAGTTGATTTGTTTACCAAGTCTTTGAGAAGTACTCAAGTTAATACATTAGTAACAAGCTTGGTAC
>JANZLD010590691.1:0-13725 GCA_026413575.1 Erythroxylum carthagenense
GAATCAAATGAATTGAGGTTTGAGTGTGGATGAATTTTCAAATTGGAAATTGAAGTTGAAAAAAAGAGAGAAAAAAACTATACTGATTTGGATTGGTTTAGATCAAGTCGTCTTCTCAGATGATGTAGCTCGCCTTTATAGTTTTCCAACGTTTGTAAAGTATGCGTTCTTGGAGGTCGGAGTTAAAAGTTTTGACCTTAAGTTTTTGTTTTTAATTTCTTTGGTTTTCGCCCACGCTTTATTATTTCAAGATCTGTATTTCAAAAAATTTTGTGCACACGCTTTTTGATTCCGAAAGGTTGGGTTCCGAAAACGGGGCCCAACATAGAGAACCAAGGTAGGTAATATCAAACAAACGGTATTTTGACACTAACCTAGTTGAATATGCTTGTTTAGTTGTAGAAACAGTTGAATATGAAACACCAGAAACCTATAAGGAAGCTATGGAGAGGGCTAATGCAAATCAGTGGAAGTAGGCTTGCCAAAGGGAATACTCTTCATTAATGAAGAATGAGACTTGGAAGCTAGTTCCCAAGCCACCCAATGCTGAGGTGATTGAATGCAAGTGGATATTTAAGCTCAAGGATGGAGTGGCAGAAGCTGATCCTAAGACCTACAAGGCAAGACTAGTTGCAAAGGGCTTTAGGCAAAGAGAAGGAGTAGATTATAAGGAAATCTTTTCTCCAGTGGTCAAGTTTAAAACAATAAGGATAATTTTGACCCTAGCAATATTGAATGATTGGGATATACATTAGATGGATATAAGGACAGCCTTCCTATATGGAAGACTAGAGGAAACTGTCTATATGAAGCAACCCACTGGCTTCATAGATAAGCAGAAACCAGATCATGTGTGCTTACTACAAAAGTCTTTGTATGGCCTAAAGCAAGCTCCTAGGCAATGGAACAAGAAGTTCCATGAGGTGGTGACAGAATTGAGGTTCAAAAGGAGTGTTATGACTATTACCTATACTGCAAGGACCTAGAGAAAGAGGAAGTGATCTATATGCTGGTGTATGTTGATGATTTAATCATCACAGGAAAGCTGATGAAGAAAATTCAAGAAGTGAAAGATGCTTTGAAGAAGAATTTTGATATAAAAGACCTAGGGAGAGCTAAGAAGCTACTGGGAATGCAGATCATAAGGAACGAGGCTGAAGGGAAACTAAGGTTGATACAAAAGGATTATATCAGGAAAGTCCTATCTAAGTTCAACATGGTAGACTCTAAACCTAGTCTTGCTCCAATTATCACACACTTATAGCTGACAGCTGCTAAGAGTCCAGCAACAGAAACAGAAAAGGAACACATGCTGAAATATCCTTATGATGTGGGTATAGGTTGTATAATGTACATTATGATTTGTAATAGACTTGACTTAGCACATGCAATCAGCCTACTTAGCAGATTCATGTCTAATCTAGGTCTAGAACATTGGTTGGGTTTTAAGATAGTACTTAGATATCTGAAGGGGACCCTAAATCATGGTCTATATTTTTCTAAATCTAACCTAGAAATGCATAAACATATGAACTTAAGTGGCTATGTAGATGCAGACTATGCAGCAGATAAGGGCACACGCAAGTCATTATCAGCATACTATTTTACACTATCAGGGAATACAATAAGCTAGAAAGTGCAACAACAATCAGTAGTATCATTATCCATAATAGAAGCTGAATACTAAGCAATCACAGAAGGCCTAAAAGAGCTAATATGGCTTAAGGGACTGCTATCAGAAATCAAAATTCATCTATCAGAAGCAAATATTCACACCAACAGTCAAAGTGCTTTTTACCTGAGTAAGGACCCAGTCCTACACGAGAGATTGAAGCATATTGATGTTCGACTCCACTTCATCAGAGACAAGTTCAATAGTAGAGAAGTCTACTTGAAGAAAATAAAAGGATAACAGAACCCATCAGATTTTGGGACAAAAATAGTTCCAATAAAGAAGTTACTATTTTACACTATCAGGGAATACAGTAAGCTAGAAAGTGCAACAACAATCAGTAGTATCATTATCCACAATAGAAGCTGAATACTAAGCCATCACAGAAGGCCTAAAAGAGCTAATATGGCTTAAGGGACTGCTATCAGAAATCAAAGTTCATCTATCAGAAGCAAATATTCACACCAACAGTCAAAGTGCTTTTTACCTAAGTAAGGACCCAGTCCTACACGAGAGATTGAAGCATATTGATGTTCGACTCCACTTCATCAGAGACAAGTTCAATAGTAGAGAAGTCGACTTGAAGAAAATAAAAGGCGAACAGAACCCATCAGATTTTGGGACAAAAATAGTTCCAATAAAGAAGTTCATTTTCTGTAGAGAGTTTCTACAGATAAATGACTATCTACAGAAAATAAAGCACCTTAAAAGAAAAAGGAGGACTTACCCGTCAATCGCACAACACCGGAGGACAAATTAGGGTTTCATATTTTCTAGGTTTCAGATTTCAGAAATTGATAACAAATTGAAGGATTGAGTGAGGGTTTATGAAGAAGGAGGGAATAATGTGAAGAAAATCACAAAATTCTCCATAAATCAACACTTAAACGCTACTGACCAAGGAACAAAGCTGGAAAAATCGAAGGAGAAAAGAAAGAGAAGCTTACGAAGAGAAGAGGAAAGTGCATCTTGAATGTTCGAAGGAAGTGACTGATGACTTAAGCTATGTCGCTTATGCTCCATACACACGTGAAGCACAATGGACAGCCACAAAACGCACAACATAAGAAAGGAAAATGCAGAGAATGAAGACCAGCACATAGATAAAACACAGCACTTCATTAAAGGCATTAAATGAAAGTCTGATGGAAGTTAATAAAGAACAAAAGGCAAAAGTCTTCAAGTAGCACGTGCATGACAACATGCAATATATGTTCTGACTTAGTCAAAGGAACCCAAAGGCAGTAGATCAACTTCAACTCTATAAATAGCCAAGAAGGTTCAAGCTTCAGATACAGAACAATATCAACACAATCAAGACTACCTAGTTTACATTTTTCTTATGTTTTCAAGTGAGGAAAAAATAGAGAGTGCTAGAGTACATTACAGTGGGTACTAGAGAGTTTTAGAACTCTTACAGGTGTGATTGAACACTCAATCTCTTGTACTTTTCTTATTTGATCTTAGTAAAATCCGGTGTGGGTGATTGATCCTTGGACGTAGATAGCTTTGTGCTATCGAACCAAGTAAATTCCGAGTGTCTTCTTTACTTTCTTGCAAACTTTCATTTCTGCATAAAACAAATCCAAGGTTAATCATCAATCAGTTTAGAAATATTACACAGTAATAACACAAAATTTCTAACAAATAAGTTATGTTTTCAACAACCATGGCCCTTGGAAATACAACCTTGAACTCACCTAAGGGATGCTTTCTAGGAAAGGTGTTTGAGTTATCGAGAGCTTAGCTGGATGTAAGTATGGGCCAAATACTGTTCAGAGATGACACAAAGATCGTCATGATTTTTATGATATGATTTTGACCTCCCTTATAAGTTGCCACTTCATAACTGCGTTTCAAGTACGACTTATCCATTAAGTGATTTTATAAGGTTTGGAAATTTTTTTCGTAGTCACTATACGTTATTGGGAGCTATTGATTCAGCCATAGAACCTCATAATTATGCCGAGGTCGTGAAGGATGTTCGATGACATGAGGCCATGGTGCTTGAGATTGAGGCACTCGAGGCCAACCGCACATGGACGATTGAGGCTACCACTTGGGAAGAGGCCTATTGATTGCAAGTAGGTATACAAGGTCAAACACAAGTCAGATGGTACGATCTAGCAATACACAACAAAGGGGTTTACGCAAATTAAAGGCTTAGACTTTCATGATATGTCCGCATCGGTTACAAAGTTGATCTTAGTTCAAGCTTTCTCTCCTTTGCGGTTTCGATGGGAGCATCATCAGATGGACATGAACGACGCTTTCCTTTATGATGATCTTAATGAGGAGGTCTATATGAAGATACCTCAAGGGTTTGATCATGGACGAAATGGACAAGTTTGTAGACTTTGGAAGTATCTATATGGCCTCAAACAAGCCTTCAAAAATTGGTTCACTAAGCTTTGTGATTCCCTACAAAGGTATGGATTTATTTAGTCTAAAGCGGATTATTCCTTATTTACATATCGTTAGGGTGCTATTTTTTTTTGGGAATGCTCAATTACATGGATGACATCATTTTGATGGGTAGTGATTATGAAGTTTGTTATGCTTTTAACACATATCTTAATCGATATTTTAACATCAAGGACCTTGACAATTTGAAGTATTTTCTAGGTATTGAGGTTGTGAGATCACCGAAAGGACTATTTTTATGCCAACGCAAGTATGCGTTGGATATGTTGTCAGAGACGTGCCTCCTTGGTTGTAAGCCAGCTGAGACACCCTTAGAGCAAAACCACCAGTTAGGTTTAGCCGATGGCCCACTTCTTGAGGATGATAGTGGGTATCGTTGACTTGTTGGTAGGTTTATTTATCTCACGATTACTAAATCGGAGATTTCATATGTGGTGCATATTTTGTCTCAATTTGCCAAGGCACCACTTGAGGAGCACTTAGATGTATCGTTACACATTGTTCGATGTCTTAAGGTTAATCCCGGTCGGGGGATACTGCTTTGCGCTGATTGTGATCTACGACTTTAAGTTTTCTACGATTCCGATTGAGCAAGTTACCTTATCACTAGACGATCTGTCATGGGCTATTTCGTTACACTTGGTTAGTCCCTGATCTCTTGGAATACTAGGAAGCAACTCATTGTTTTGCGTTCTTCGACTAAGGTTGAGTATCTGGTTATGGCCACTACTATGAGTGAGCTCTTATGGCTCAAAGGTTTATTGACATCTTTAGGAGTTGATCGTTCGAGTCCAATAGTTTTATTTTGTGATAGTTTATTGACCATTCATATTGCAAGTAATCCAGTGTTTCATGAGTGCACGAAACAAATTGAGATTGACAACCACTTCGTCTGAGAGCACGTTCAGTTAGGCACGATCTGCACCAACCATATCTGGACTGAAGTCTAATCTACAAACTTATTCACTAAGTCTCTTGGTTGCTCGTAGTTTCAGCTTCTTCATAGTAAGTTAGGCATTTACGATGTCCATGCGCCAACTTAAAGGGTGTATTGAGACTCGTATATTTTTGTATCATATTTTGGTGTACATTTAGTTTGAGTTTATTGATCTTGTACACTTTCGAGTGTGAATTAGAACTTTCTCTTCGAAATTTATTGAGCGGAAATTTCAAAATTAGTAGAACTTCCACTAGGTTAATAAATAACTATGACAGTCTAATTTAATCAAATTTCTAGCTCCTACTCAAATGTTCTCACCCAAAAGACCACTTAAAATATCTGCTTATTTTTATTAGAAAAAAGTAATTCATGCCTACACATTGGTTAGGTCGACAAAGAAACAGAAAAGACACTTTTAGAAGAATGTGGCAGTCTCATAGAGAAAAGGACAAGATCTGTGGCGACGTGGCTTGATGGATTAACTAAAGTTTATTTAGTTTCAGACAAGGCTAACAGCTGTCATTAGTGAGAAGTGCGAAAGATAAACGCGATTCAAGATTTCATTTGATCATATATGATTAAATTTCATATTAGATTAGACGTAAAGTTTAAAACTTAAAACCTAAAATTTAAAACTTTTATTTTTTAAAAATTGAATTCATTTTAAATCCAATTCAGTAATTTTAAATTGAATTAGAATAATAAAAATTATGATTCTATAGTCAAATATTAATTAAATTAATTTCTAATTAATTGCTAAATGTGATTTAGTTAGGAAAAAGAACATTATAGTTTTTGATGATGCAAGCTTACAATGCGAATGTAAATACAATTGTAATAACAAGTTTAATTATAACTGTAATGTAATTATCATTACCATTCACAATTTAAAACGCTTTTTAAAATAATGGAATTTAGAGAGATTAAAAAATTGGATCAAGGCTTAACAACAGCATAACAACAATACATTAGGGAATTCATCATTTTTCTTTTTATTGGAATAATAAAAATGGATGATTGCATAGCTAATCCCAATTACATCCATTTTTTAAGGTCTTGCAGTTTTGTGGAAGAAAGAAAATTAATAACTTCTGATGACTCAACGTGTAATTTTTCGAAAGCAAACATTGTGATTTTTCTTCTACAGCTGAAAGTGAAAGCGGTAATGACTATAACGTGTTATCTTACGTAACTCTATCTGGAAAGTGTTACATTTGTCATTCAGGATAATTAGGTGTCTTTTGCGGATATGACAAAACCATGACCTTTGCAAAAACCTTTGTGATATTGAGAGCTATTAAAACCAATTTCCTCTTCAGTAAGACTATTTTTTAACAAGTAATTACCATAACAGTGATCATTCTGCAAAGAACTTGATCGGATAGAGTGTTCTGTATGATTTATTTGTTCTGATTATCAATTGCCGCCGAGTATATAAACTGTACAAAAATGTATTTAGCTAGAAGTCATTTATGTTCAACCATTATATACAATAAGAATCTTTCTGCTACTAAATAAAGTTTTAGGGTAATTGTCGGAGAAAACAATGAACATTCCTGTAATTGATATTGTACTCTTTAATGTTGCCATTAACTCTAACGTAGATGCCATCATCTGCATGTTTCATACTGTACCAAATCATCGTTGATCCAGAAAGGAATTATCGATTGGCCGTAAGTGTCAACTGCCGGCATCTCCAATGTATATATATCGACAGTTATATAAACTGTGCCCAATACTAGGCTTAGAACCATCAGTTAATCATCCTGTTCTCCGCCAACATTGTTACAAAGAAGCATATGTCTTGACTTTAGGCCCATGTGGAGTTATCATAGCCAGTAGGCCCGAAACTCTTCTCATCCACAAAGAAGGTTTTGGCCAAGATTAAGATTTCCGTCTCTTTTAGCTGGCTTCTAACTATTATAAGGGTAGTCGTGCATATTGCTCTGTCTCTCGTTAATTGGACATGTCTTCCTTCAGCTTCAACCAAAACAATACCACGTTAAGCAATATCTCAAATTTCATCACAGTAAAGCTCTCACATGACACATATGTCGTCTAGAGAGCCCAAGTCAAGAACATGGCTCGATCCTACAAGGTTTCGGGCCATCTCATAGGAGAGTTCACGCCGCCATCATAATTCAAACCGGCAAAAAACAAAGCCATTGTTGATGTTGACAAGGAGTCTTCGGCCACCAATCGCGTCACACATGCTGACAATGCCTATGAGAAATCTCCGGAATTCACCAACTAGCAGCAAATAAACATAACCCTCCTCGGCCTTTTCACTGCAACTCTAGCTACAGAGGCATTTGGACTCGCAATTGGCCATGAAACTTCACGTGAACTATGGCTAGCTCTTGAACAAGAGTTCGCCACCCACTCTCAGGAGCGAGAATTCAGACTTCAGCAGCAATCCAATCACCTGCGAAAGGAGTCAAGCACATCTATCTCAAAACACCTTAGGAACTTCAAACAAATTATGACGAACTTATCGCCATCGGCCAAACTCTTCATGACAAGAATAAGGTTTACTATTTACTTAGGAGTCTAGGTCCTGACTATAAAGATTTTACGACCATGTCTCTTAAACCACCGTTACCAACATATTATGAATGCATAAACCAATTGAATGCATATTAGACTAGGAATACTATTTGTCAATAATAGTTATGTGTTCCCTACATAACAAAACAATCGTCACAATGACTCCGGATATCATACTCGGTTCACTTCTGAGGGGAGAGGATTTGGGCCTGCTTCTAATAACTCTGTGACTACAAATAATACTTCTCAGAATGAGTTTACAAGTTCTAATCGAGATTACCAACGCCAATCTGGTGGGAGCAATAATCAAGTGTAGGATTTGGATGATCGTCGTTATTTTATGAACGATCGATGTGACTTTGCAAGTGATCGATGTAATCCATCTACTAATCATCGTGAGCCTCGCCCACCACCTCTTGATATGAAAAGAATGACACCTTCTGAATGTAAGCTCTACAAAAATGAGATTTGTCAATGGTTTAACAAGCAAGGTCACATTTTGACCATTTGTTGGTGGCTCAAGAAACAAACCGCAAATCATGATCAACTTCCACAAGCTCTTGTAGCTATGACACTCAGCAATACTGTCCTAGACGTTGATTGGGTAGTTGACATCAGAATTAACACATAATCTATTTTCTATTAGTCAGCTTACAAACCAACAAAATGTTAATTATGAATTTATTGATCAGTTATTCTGTGTGAAGGAGCGAACAACAGGGAAAGTGCTATTGGTTAGAAAGCATAACGGTGATAAGTATGTGTTGCCTAAGTCAGAAAGTTCATTTTTTGCATCTAAATCGTCAGTTCATCTTAATCTTTCGCATCCTCAAGATGCGTCTTTAAGACATCTTGCATCTGCTAGTTTAATATCTTTTATTAATAAATCCATGTCAACTTCTTTTTGTGAAAGTTGCTACCTTGGCAAACTCTCAAAATTGCCCTTCAGTTTATAAAATTCTCATACTAGTGAACTCTTCGAAATAATTCAATGTGATTTATGGGGGTGTACTCCTTTTAAGTCTTTGGGAAATTTTCGTTGTTATACCTTATTTATTGATGATTACTCTCATTACACATGGCTTATGCATTTAAAAACAAAAAACTCTTTCACTAAAGTTTTCTTAGATTTCGAATAATATGTTCTTCGTTAATTTGATTGTTGCATTAAAATTTCTCACTTAAATAATGGTAGCGAATTTGTCAACTGTTAAGATAGATGGTATACATCTTATTATTTAATTTTGGAATTTTTGATAATTAGATCTCCAAGATAATGAAAGACTTTAAATTCAAATCAAGATAGGGTAGAAGATACAATGGGTTTGACTTGGATAAAGACCTAATCTTATAAAAGATGTGGATGTGCATCATGTGACCAAAAGGTGTTATGAATGAAGAATTCTACTATGTGAAGACTTCTTATATGATGGTAGTACCATGTTCTTGGATGTGCCTATGGTATTGGACTGTCAAGGTTCTTTTTTATTGTTGTCGTAAATACATCATTGCTATATAGGAGATGATTGTCGTATAGGTTGGGTTAGTGGCCATCTTCCACTTGATTTTCCTTATCAATCTAAGTCTTTGTTCTTGTATACAGGGATGTTCTATTGATGTTCTCTTTTATGATTGTCGAAAACATGAAGGAGGTTTTTGTGGATATTATGTATTTGTTCAGTAGCTACATATTCTTTTTTTTTTTAAGAACCAACAGAGGGTTGTGTGATTGTTGATTTTGGGTGATTGTAGGAGCTGCGTTTTCCTCTGTTTTGAACGTCCATTGAGAGCAACTGGGCAATTAGTTTTTTTGGGTATTGTTGAATTTTTCTATAAAGGGATTACTTAATTTTGTGGCTGTCATTTTAGTGTTAGTGTGTGAAAATTCTACAAGTTTTTGTGACTTTGTAGCTACTATCTTTATTTTTGGTTTTGTGTGAAAAACTTCAACAGTTGTCGTGGTTGTTGTAACTCTATGGGGCTAACGTTTCGGTGATGAAACGTTTATTGATTTGAGACATTTTATGGTTGCTGTGTGTGGGATTTTTCAGTGACTATATCAAAGATTCATAGCAGATTTTTTGGTTGATAACTTCCTGTTCTTTCGTTGATGAAGGGACATATTTAGGGGAGTTGCTTTTTATCTCAAGTGTTTTCCTTTAGGTTGAATTTTGTTTAATCACTTGAGTTGTTTATTTTGTTTCACTATCATTAAACATTGTTTGAGAAAATCCTCTGTTAAGGTTAGTACGAGGTAGTCATACTATTAAGTGTGAAATTCTTTCACGGGTTATAAGGATGAAGGATAGTATCAAAGGTTGAGTGGTGTCGACTCAATAAAGCTTTATATAAAACTATTGTCGTTAGTGAAAGAATTGATTGTGCTAGAAACGATTGCGGCAAAATCTAAAAGTTTGTGAAATTACTACATCCCTTCGATTCTTTCAATTGCTATCAGAGCAGTCACTGAATCAGAACTTAATACATCAAGTCGGTGCAGATCCTTGTTTCGCAATTATGGCTTTAAGAGAAGGGAGCTCATCAAATAATAATTTCAAACGAGGGAAACTTCAAAATAGTGAAAGAAAAGTGAAGAAATTCAATGTCATGAGTATCAAGGCTTCAGAAATGTGCAAGTAGAATGTGCTAACACTTTGAAGAAGAGAAAATGAAAGTCCTATACAAGCACTTGGAGTGAGTATGGTAATGAAGAAGAAGCTATGAATAGTGCTGCGATAGTTGCTTTATACAACAAAAGTCCTGGTACTTGCTTTATAACAACCAAGATGGAAGTAACATATGACGAAAATGTAAGTAAATCAGAAAATTTTGAAAAAAATGCAGACAAATAAGGTCAAAGCTCAATATCAAATTATGACAGTGATAACAGTACTTCAAATGGTAAAAATGAAGGCATTTATGAAGCCCATGAGTTAATGTATGCTAAATGGGTCCAAACATGTAAAAAAAATGAGAAGTTGAAGGAGGAAAACTCTACCATGAAGAACACCATTCAATACCTTGAGAAGAAGTTGTTATCTACAATAGACGAGCTTAATGAAACAAAATTGAAGCTGGTCAGTATGGAAAAGGGAATAAGAATATTAAATGTAAGTACTAAAAAGCTGGAAAAATTGTTAGAAATTGGTAAGACTAAAAAAGATCTTCAAGACATTAGCTATAGAGGTGAATGTTCCAAGTCGAATGATGAGAAAATTGGTGTGACCAAATCTGTCAAAGGAGAAATCTCAAAGGAAAATCGGAAGTTCATACCTATATGTCATTTTTGTGGAGTAATCACGCACATAAGACTGAAATGTTATAAGTTGTTACAAATAATGTTTCAAAGAGGTTAAAATCGAAAATCTAGACACTCTCCATTAAATTTTCAGTGGCAACCCATGTTATCAAAGCACTCTTAGTTTAGAAAGGGTCAAGTATAAGCACAAATACGTAGTAAAAGAAAAATAAGAAATTGTCCAGATTTACAGTTAGTTGCTGTTTTTGAAGAAACTATTCAAACTGAGGATAAGTTAGTTACTTAAGATGAAGAAATCAACAAGATAGTTGATGACTAAGATAATGTGATGAGGAATAAGCACAGGTTTGAATTTCTTCAAGGGGTACAGGGACTATGTGCTTTATATTTTTGAAGTATAGTTTGATGTTATTTATTAAAAACAAAAAAAAGGTTCAAAGGAATTATTATTTTGGCCTTCTGAGTTTTTATTTATAAGTTTTCTAAGGTTCAGTTGATTGATGTGTATATGAGGTTATGCTTGATGATGGGGTTTATGAATTTGATCAGTCCTATAAAGATAGAATTGAAGTGAGCAATGATATGTTTGCATATGTTTTAATTGGTAGTAAATTGTCATCTTGGCTTTCTACTATTGCACTACGTGCTTATGATTCTTTCGCTGCACCTACTACTGATTTTTATACTTCTTTATTCACTGAGATTGATCACATTGAAGGCATTCTTCGTTTCGGTATTGTTTTGTTCGAAAGTAAGGACATTATATTGTTTTTGGTGACTGTTCAATTCAAGGGAAGATTTTAATGTATCTTCGTGACTATTAGTCTTACTTTTTGGCATCTTTTTATCTTAAGGGGAGAAATTTGGATGATTAGATAATTGTTCATTATTGTTTCTTTGGAAGTTTCTTCAACTTAAAGAATTTAATGGATGTTGGATTAAGGGGGAGTTCTTTCCTCATGTGGATTATATGTCCAATTATTTCATTTAAGAAGAGTTTCCTATTTGTGACAAAAATGCCAAAAAGGGGGAGATTGTTAAAATATATGGTCTATATCTTATTATTTAATTTTAGCATTTTTGATAATTAGATCTCTAAGATAATGAAAGACTTCAAATTCAAATCAAGATAGGGTAGAGACACAATGAGTTTGACTTGGATAAAGACCTAATCTTGTAAAAGATGCATCATGTGACCAAAAGGTGTGATGAATGAAGAATTTTACTATGTGAAGACTTCTTGTATGATGTGAGTACCTTTTTCTTGGATGTGCCTACGGTGGTGGATTGTCAAGATTCTTTTTTATTATTGCCGTAAATACATCATTGCCATATAGGAGATGATTGTTGTATAGGTTAAGTTAGTGGCTATCTTCCACTTGATTTTCTTAATGCAATCTAAGTCTTTGTTCTTGTATATAGGGATGTTCTATTGATGTTCTCTTTGATGATTGCCGAAAACGTGAAGGAGTTTTTCGTGGATATTATGTGTTTGTTCAGCAGTTGCATATTCTTTTGTTTTTTAAAGAACTAACAGAAGGTTGTGTGATTGTTAATTTTGGGAGCTGTGTTTTCCTCTGTTTTGAACGTCCATTGAGAGCAATTGGGTAGTTGGTCTTTCTGGGTATTATTGAATTTTTCTGTTAAGGGATTATGTAATTTTGTAGCTATCGTTTTGGTGTTAGAGTGCAAATATTTCAAAAGTTTTCGTGACTTTATAGCGGTTGTCTTTGTTGTTAGTTTAGCACAAACAACTTCAGCAGTTGTCGTGATTGTTGCAGCTCTATTAGGTTAACATTTTGGTGATAAAACGTTTGTCGATTTGAGACATTTTGTGGTTGGTGTGTGTAGGATTTTTCAGTGAATATATTGAAGATTCATAGTAATTTTTTAGTTGATAACTTCTCGTTCTTTCATTGATGAAGCGATGTATTTAGGAAAGTTACTTTTTATCTCAAGTGTTTTCACTCATGTTGAATTTTGTTTAATTACTTGAGTTATTTATTTTGTTTCGTTATCATTAAATATTATTTAACAAAATCCTCTATTAAGGTTAGTACGAGGTAGTTGTACTATTAGTTATGAAATTCTTTCACGGGTTATGAGGACGATGGATAATGTTAAGGGTTGAGTGGTGTCAGTTCAGTATAACCTTGTATAAAACTATTATTATTGTAACATCTCATCATTGATGGGAAGGGTAAAATAGTAATTTGGAATGAGTTATGAGTGTATAAACTTATCTTGACATGATCATGCATAATATGGCCTCCATATACATGAATAGAAATTTTTGCACATGCACATGTGTAACATCCCACCCCCGATGGGAAGGGTAAAATAGTAATTTGGAAAGGGACCAAGAGGGATTGAGATTAATTGAAATATTCATGCATATCCTTATATGTGAATAGTAAAAATCTGCACATGAAAAGAACTGTACATGCATTCGTGACAATTCCCGGTAGAGTGCCTAACTGTGATTTTTGTTGTGAAAAATATGATTCGTTGCTTGAAAACCAAATTTTGAGTGATTTTTCTGTGTTTTATATTTTAAGGAAATTTTAAGAATTTTTTCTAGAATTTTCCAGGAAAAATTCCAGGACCAGAAAAATCGCCTAGTGGCGAACCAGTTGGTTTTCGGTATCGAAAATTTCTGTCCAATGGCAGTACAATATTGGGAACATTATTTTGGACTTGGAATTATGGCCAGTGGAATTGAACAAGTCAAACATTCATGTCATTAGGGTTTAATCTTATTAAATGTTATTTTTGTTTTTTTTCCTAATTTGTCTTTTTCTTAAACATGCCAAGTGTCCTAAACCATTAAATGTTGGCTTTCATTTTCGGCAACTCACTCTAAATAGGAAGAATGAAAAGAGG
>JANZLD010590814.1:0-10207 GCA_026413575.1 Erythroxylum carthagenense
AAAAACCCCGGTAGCGGTCGCGGGCCTCTTGAGGTACCGAGGGGGGAGGCCCCGGTACACAAAGTTCGGGTCGCTACATATCATGCTTCTTCCACAATATAACAAAATCAAAATCATCATTTATTTTTAACAAGTAAAAATTCAAACAATTTAACATATATTCTTACATAAGCAAGAATTTGCCCAATCACACAATAACTGTAAATACATTACCCACTTCATTTCCTTGCTAAGATCCAAGTCAAGGTTGTCTTTCCCCTTACTCTTGGGTAGGATTCTCTTGGTTCCCTTCATTCTTCACCAAATGAAGGGATCTTTAGCTTAAAGGGAAGCTCTTCTCTTCCTGTTCCTTTTTTCTTTCGTGAACAACTCCAAAATCTCTCTTGAAGGTTAACACAATTGAAACCCTAGCTTGTTTTCTCTTCTTTCTCTCCTTCTCTCCTTCTCTTCATATCTCTCTCTCTTCTTTATAACACTGTCTCCTTCTTTTCTTAAATTTTCATTCTCCTCTCTTCTTAAAATGCAAGATAACACTTCTTCTTCCAATTATGCCCTTAATGATCGAGAAATGTCCCATTTACCCTTTCATGTATGCCTTATGTCTTTTATGCTTAGTGTCTCTTCAAAAGTACCCTTGAACATTCTGACATAACACTTTCTTCTAGAAAAATGTTCCCTATTGTCTTAAGTTTCTAATGCTACCCAAAATCATTCAATTTGTTTCAGAACTCTAAAAGTATTACCCCAAACATTTTCAGACTGTTTTTATATTGAAACAGTACATTATACTTAGATTACTCCCAGAAATTGAAAGTCTTAAGAACTGAATTAGATTTTTATTTCTTCATATAATTTGTAGCTCCATGTTTCTAGTTTATCTTGAAACAAAAATAATCTTATTCGGAGCTATACTGATGAAAACATCGTCAAAATACCGAAATATGTTTAGTAAAACATCCAATTCATACTCTTCCAATTGATACCCTTACTTTGATCCATTCCATATTTTTCAAATCAATACCAAATGCTATCAAAATCTATGGAGGGACAGAAAATGTGTTAAGAAACTATTGGTTCAAGAATCACTTCATTTGGAGGTCGGATAACAAAATTATGGTTGAAAGAATCAAACAAGATTTGGTCCTCAATCATATTGAACCTGTCTAAGGACGAATGGAATAACTCTCTCTACCGATGTCAGATTAAGATCATCTTAGGACAGTTTCAAAGAGGACTTTGAGATATAAAAATTTTAAGAAGACCTGAAAAATACATTCTATCATATAGAGAGTCAAAAATGGAGCAGACGATAGGTATAGACGAGACCAAATGAAAAAGCGGACGAATGGGAAAAAGCAGACGAATCAAGAAAATTGCTATAACTTTCCCTACAGATATCGAATTAGGGTGTTCTTTGATGAATTGAAAGAGGACTTCAAGATCTATAACTTTTATGAAGACCTTAAAGACAGATTCTATGGTCTAGATGGCCAAAAATGGAGCAGACGGTAAGTACAAATGAAACCAAATGAAAAAACAGACGAATGGGAAAAAGCAGATGAATGGGGAAAATTATCATAACTTTCCCTAAAAATATTAGATTGGGGAATTTTTTAGATGGTTCAAAAGACGACTTCAAGATCTACAACTTTTATGAAGACCTTGAAGACTAACTCTATCGTTTGAAGAGTCAAAAATGGAGCAGACTATAGGTATAGATGATAGTGTACAGAAGGTCAAACATAAAAGAAGCAGAAAGTCAAACATAGACAATATGACGTCATCACAGACGATACATTTTACAGATGATATGACGTCATCATAGATGATATGATGTCATCATAGATGATATATTTTACAGACCATATGACGTCATCACAGACGATACATTTTTATAGATGATATGATGCCATCACAGACGATACATTTTATACTCTTGAACATCTCTACTAAAAAGGATCATAACTTTTAACTACAATGTCCAAAATTCTCATGCTATATACCGTTAGAAAGCTGGAAAGCTAATCTACAACTTTCTAGAAGACACCTTTCTATAATTCAGCCTAGATCAATCTAGAATTTCCCTTTAATTCATAATACAAATTGTACATTCATCCACCAATGTATTGCACCCAGTTGTCAATTTCATGAAAAATTTTGATATTCTTAAAGATAGAATTTAGATTAGATATCTTCATAAGAAATGTAGCCATATGTTTTTAGTTTAATCCAAATTAAGAATAATCTTTTTTGGATAACAAGATAAAAAGTCGTGGCTAAAAGACTGAAGCATACTCTGTGAACATTTTCCAGATCAACCACCCGTTTTGTTTCACAATCTTTCCTTAACACAACTCATACCAAGATCACCTTTTCTACTTCATTTACTCCTCATTCTCAACTCTGTTTTTCAACTCGATGCAATTCATAAAAATTGTAATCCATGATTAATCATGAAGACCAAAATAGAACATATACATATGCACATATTCTTCATCAACTTACTACACATACTCAACTTCATTTTTGCATTTATTTTACTTCTAACTTTCACCTTAATTCTTCCCATTTCAAAATCTCTTATCCACCAAAAACACCAAAGCAAAACATGAATCTATCCACATTTTCCATTCACTACTTTACTCTTTTCTATCATTTCTAATTCAAGAATTTTCATTCATTTGTTCTTTACTCATGACTAATCGCCAAAATTTCTCATTTAATAGTTCTAACTTCTAAGAAACGTTCAGGGTATAACATTTTCTATATCTTTAAGGGTAAAAGGAAAGATCCTAATCCGTACCGCATCCTCTAACATCTAATAGTACCGAAAGGTATCATAGATTTCAAGAAAGTTCATTATATATGAGTTAGGATCTTCATTTGTTAATCTAGGAACTGCATGTTCTGTTGAAGCATATTTAGGAGGGCTGATTTAATTTCAAAAGATGCTACTTGTATAGGTGGCCAAGCTACTCCTTAGTTAGCCACATTAAACCTTAGTCTCATGAAGTCCATAAGGGTTCGTTGTTGACATCCTTGGTTCACTCCATGGTCCAAATCTTGCTAAAATTTCTCGACTATTATTGCTTTTGCGATTTCTTCTTCTTCTTCACACCGAGCTTTCCTAATGGATCGTTCTAATCAAGTGATGTCTAACTTTAAGGTTTCAACTGCACGACTCGATCTTTTCATGACTCTTATGTTAATGTAAGAGCATGATTTCAGAAAAAGAAAGAAAGAAAGAACAAAAAAACTAACTAAACGTCTTAAATTAAAGAATCAAACTAATTTTCTCCCAACAATAATGCAAAAAACTTGATCGGTTTGTTTGATATCTGTAAGTTTTAATTACTTCGATAATCCACAAGAGTACAGTTCGTCCGAATAGTACCTAAGGTGTTGATCCCACAAGGAGGGATAATCTAATCCTAAAATCAAAGGCTAGAGCAATTTGCAAAATTCAAAATGTAATGGAACTAAAATGAGAATTCAATTCAATCAAGCAAATCAATTCAAGAATCAATCACAAAAATATTAACAATTTAGCATTTGCAACACAAACTCAAGAATTAACCAAAAGGAATTATCAATTGAGAGAAAGGGAATTTTACCTATCTTTAACGTTAACCTAATCGATTATGAATTACTGGATTATTAGTTCTAGACAGTCCTAGGGTTGATTACTCTCTCTTGAGTTATAACCATTAACCCAAAATTATAAACCCTAATCATATTATGGAAGTTGTAATTTCTCAATTAACAACCTATCCAAGACCTTAATTATATATGAAGTTGTCCAATAAAATATCAGACACCTATGCAAGATCTCTCTCTGCACAATTTACTGATTTGATTTAATTCTTGTTCCATTAAATCACCTTACTCTCGTTAGCCTAATTTAATTATTTTTCATTCAATTCATCCTCTCAGTTTATTATTAAATTATGCACGTCCATAATTAAATCACAATAAATCCAAATAACACATAAATAATCAAATTTTATTAAATAAAAGATAAAACCTCGAAGGTGAGTTTAGAACATCATCAGCATCCAAAAATCTTATCACCAACTGTTATTCCAATTATATACAATAATGAAACTTAAAATAGTAGGAAACACAAATTGAACGAACGATGGGAGGCAGTGACGTTAAGAAAATCCTTATTCGGGAAGTACTTTGAGTCAGCTTCTTCTCCTTTTCTCTCTTCCTTCCTCTCTTTTTCTATCTCTCGATAATTCTCTCTATGGTTTCTCTAAAAGTGGCTGATGTAAAAACTCCTTCTCCTCTTTGCCTTATTCTTAAAATACCTTTTATGTTTCAAGCAATCCTAGGGGTTTTTTTTGGGGTCTAAAAGGTCTGAAAAATTCCTTGAAATTTTACCCTTTTCTTGTCTGCATGTCTGCCTGACGTAAGCCATGATCGTGGACCACATCTGAGTCTTCTGTCACGATCGTGGCATGTGCATCTACCCGTGCCATGATCGTGACAAAAGGTTCAAATGTGGCCCACAATCGTGGCCTGCATTAGGCGGATGTAGGCCACGATCGTGGGCTATGTCCTAGGCTTCTGTCATAATCATGGCATGTGGGCCACGATCATGGGCCCACTCTAGTGCTTCTGTCACAATCGTGGCCTATTGTGTCACGATTGTAGGCCACGGTTTCAGCCCGAATGTCTCTGAAACTTTTCCGTTCTTTGAAATTGACCCTAAACTACTAACAAAAACATCAAGGTACCTCAAAAATATAATAATTAAGCTCAAAGACTTATACTAACCCATAAAACACTTAAATAATTAACAAACTAACACAATTCTAACCTAAACACATACTAAATGATGGAATTAACAATTAAATACATATCAAACTAAGCCATAAAATATGATGCAATTCACACGTATCATCCTACCCCACAACCACCGTGTAGACAAGTTATAGAGTCACTGTTAACTTTGTAGTTTATATTGTCATGTCGTAATAGAGAATCAACAAATTATTTGAACTTGTTTTCATCCCAGATTCTTCAAACAGTCTTATATTTGTCTAGTAGCTCTTTGCCCTTCTAGTTCCTCTAGTTCAGCTCTGACCATAAGAAAAACTCAGGTTAAAGCATAAGCTAGGATTTTCTTTTGAATAATTATGATTTATCATCTTTCCCTTATTTTGACCCTTCCAAGCTTTATAAGTTATATATGGAACATTTTCTTCATTTTCCCAATTACCAAACTTTAAAATATGTGAATGTTGTTGTCAACAAGAAGAGATTATTATACTTTTTTTTTCGACATTTGCAAATTCAAGCATGCATTTTTTTTAATACAAATTTTAGGGTTTGGGATTCCAAGTTTTTTAACATCAAATTTGACAAATAATACTTAGGTCAAGTATGTTCCACGTGACAAATAGCCACGTTAACACCATTATTTAGGGGTTTAACAATGAGTTATTTTTACAAAAAATTGAAAGTTGAAATATTTTAGTGTCATTTTTAAAAATTCAAACTCATATTATAAAATTAAGTAAAGTTCATATTTTTTATATTTATTCTTAAAGAAAAAGAAATCATATTGCTTATAGATTTTCCTTCTCTTCCTCAGGATCCTATAATATCATAAGTAAAAGAGTAGCATATATCAACACAGTAAAATGAAAATAAAAATATCAAAATTCCATTATACTATTTGTAT
This sequence comes from Erythroxylum carthagenense, assembly GCA_026413575.1. Lineage (NCBI taxonomy): Eukaryota > Viridiplantae > Streptophyta > Magnoliopsida > Malpighiales > Erythroxylaceae > Erythroxylum > Erythroxylum carthagenense. The sequence goes on from JANZLD010590814.1 coordinate 5,693, forward strand.
GAGATGTAAAATATGTCTCATATGTTCATATAACATAACTAAATTCTTCACAATATTTATCTAAATGCATTTTTCAATATTCACATATAATCATGATCATTGAAAAAGTTGCATATCACAACATTAATACAATTCTCTATATATATTTAACATTAGATGTGGTCTACTTTTTCTTGACTAACAAACTTATACTTGCTTGAATTGACATGGATAATATATTGTAGACAACGAAATATTATTTATTTTATTTTAACCTTAATTAATTTATTATGAGAAACAAAATAGTTTATTTTTTATTTTATATAGGTTAATAGACTTAGTCAACCATCACAATTTACTTATTACATAAATGCACATATGATAACATACATATAATAATACAACTAGTATTCTTGGCAATAAGCAACTTGCATAAGCATCGACACAATTGTAATGCAAAGTTCACATGCAATCATTGTGCATAATTAGAGTCTCGATAACACCTAAACACACACTCACTATATATTAATAAATAAACCATTTCATGTTTCAATAAACATGCATAATATTCTCAAATACTAAAACATTATCAGAAATCCAAGATTATTAAAAGCCTTGGGTAAGAATTTAACAAGTCTTCTATGTTTTAATCATTCAAAAGATGAAATAAATAATAAATCATACGAATAACAATTAAGAATAGAATAATCCATTAATCATATAATTTAAAATCCCTAGTTGATATATGTTATATTTTACTCTACAAAATATAGTTTAATCATATGTTTACTGCTGAAAATGGTTAAAGTCTACTAAATCCTTTCTATAATTAATCAAACATGTTATAATTCTTTTTAAAATGTTTAAAATTCTTCCAGTGGTCTCTCTTGCCACTGTCCTCTTACTATCTTATTTTAAAATTTGTAAAAATTCTTAAGAATAATATTTTTTAAGGTATTTGATTAGTTAAATTGCTAAAATTTATAATCATGAAGCCATATTTTAGTGCAATTTGGTACTTTAAAGGTTGCATTTGAGTGATTTTTTTGGTTGGTTGAATATTTTGGTTTAGTTTACCAAATACTTCTAATGTCTCATTTTAATTATAAATATTTTTCTTTTCATAATCTCTCAAGTTATTTCAATTTAAGTTCTTACGAACTCAAAGTATTAATTCTATCATTTTTTTATTTTGATACAATTTAATCACCATTTTCATTATCCTAACAATTTTATAAATTTCATACCTCAGTAAGTCTTTTAAAAACAACAATTCAACTAAAAATTAACAAAACAAGCAAACCACAACATTTAAAATCAAGTAATGAAACTTATAACAATAAAAAATTTTATTCTCACACATCTTGCATGGTTATTTTAAATACTTCACAATTAATGGAACTTTCAAATAACTACTGGCTAGCATTTTTTGTTAATTTACAAAATTTAAACTGTTTGAATTTATAAGGTTAATCTAGGAATGATCACTTAAAATGTAAAATATTAGATCATTCAAGTGAAGGGCATATGTCTTTAAGTAAGGGTCTCTTTAAATTAAGGCATTTGATGGATAGCTTTTCTCTGTTTTGTATGATTAAGGGCATATGCAAAACTATTGTCAAAATTTTAAGGGCATATGAAAGAGAGAAAATCCCAAAGGGTACTTTAAGGCCAAAATCTCTTACACAATTGTACATTTAATTCGATACAATATCATCCACATTTTCTTTCCTCTTGTCTCTACTTGTATCATTAAAGACGTCTAAGCATGTGTTTTTAAAATCAATTTCATTTCTAATTATTTCAAACCAAATTTATGCCTCTCTCTCCTCTTTATAGCAATTCCCACATGTTAATAATATTTGGATTTGGGAAAACTCCATGAAATGGTAAAACATGTTAATTGATGTTAAGTTATCAATTTGTGCTTATTTTGTACTTAATTCTCTTTAATGTGTTGAAATTATTATTCAAAATTAATGGAATTGTCTCATAATTGTTCTCAAATGATTTTCAACACCTTATAGATGAAATTGAATCAAAAAGATGCAAAAGAAATAGATAAAATATGAAATTCCAGGTTGGTAGCAGATTCAGTGACTAAGGGTGGGTACGTGTAAGGATAAAAAATTCTGCATATTTGATTTCAAATTTAAATCTGATTCGTTTGAATTGAAATTTTATTAATGAATTGAAATTTTATATCGATGATCCATTTTAGTGTGATAACATTGGTGACCCGAAATCAAAGTTTTTTCATTAAATTTTTAGATCTAATTATTTCTTTTGATTTGTGATTTTTCTTATCTTTTTCCTTAATTTGCCGTGAATTGAAAATCCCCCCATTTCATTACTCTGTTTTTGTTTTGAATTCGTAACTCTTTTACTGTTAAGATTCCTTATGGGAACGATATCCACTTACCGCTACTACATTAATTTGTATTAACGAAAGTTGGTTTATTTTTTAATTTGGTTGCAGGCGATAGCAGTACAAAATTTTCGCGTCGTTGTCGGGAAATTTTTGACGGTTTGTGTACATTATGCGCTCAAATCAATCAGAAAATTTGTAGTACAATCCTGAGATTGAGAAGACAATCGAAAGACTGTGGAAATAGACCAAACATAAAAAAGAAACGTCGAAAATGGAAAGAATGGCAACAAATCATACACTTCACGAACTAGCCATGCCCATAAACGTGCAACAACCCCACTGCATCAACTTTCCGAATTTAGGTGATAATAATACTTTTGAATAAAATTTAGGCTAATTCATTTATTACCTATTTTCAGGGGTTTACCGGGAGATGATCTATACAAGCACTTGAAGGAATTTGGCGTGGTTTGCATAGAAACGAAGCCGACGAATGTGACAGAAGAGCAGATTAAGCTGAGAGCCATCCCATTTTCCCTAAAATATGATTCTCAAGATTGGTTGTGCTATTCATTCAGAGAAAACGTGCAAACGTGGGCTGAAATGAAGAGGCTTTCTTTGAAAAATATTTTCCAGCATCGAGGTAGCCAATATTCGGAAAGAAATTTGCAAAATTCGGTAACATACGGGAGAAACACTCTACAAGTATTGGGAAAGATTCAAGAAACTTTGTGCTAGCTTTCCACACCACCAAATAATCGACCAACTATTGATTCAATATTTCTACGAAGGACTTTTGCTTTCAGATAGGAGTGTGATCGACGCTGCAAGCGGTGGTGCTTGCATTGATAAAATGCTGGTAGCTACAAGGGAGTTAATCGCGAACATAGCTTCTAACACTCAACAATTCGGAATACGTACTGGGCATAGATCGAAAGGCGTGAATGTGACCATGTTGGAAAAAAGATTGGATGACCTTACTTCGTTGGTGTGACAATTGGCGGTTACGAAGAAAAAAGAAGCAAAGTTATATAGAATATGTTCAATGTTAGGACATTCTACTGATTTATGTCTGATTTTGGAAGAGGAAAACATAGAGCAGGTGAATGCTGTGGGAGGATTTGTTGGGCCGAGTCAAAGGAAGTATGACCCATTTTCCAACACCTATAATCTGAGGTGGTGTGATCACCCGAATTTGCGATATGGGAATCCTCAAGGGTAGCAAGTGAACACGAATTTCTAGCAGTATAGACAATCATACGTGCCTCAGGAAAATCAACATATAACATCTCAATCCAAAGGTAAGTCCTCTTTGGAAGATATAGTTCAATCTTTGGCCACTAACTCTTTGACGTTCCAGCGAAATATAGAAGCATGTATCAGAAATATTAAAAATCAAATGAGACAAATGGTGATTGCCATAAATAGATTGGAAGCGCGAACTTCTAGAAATTTTACAGCACAACCCTAGACAAATTTTGAAGGCTATCACGTTGCAGAGTGCTAAGGAACTATAGGAACCACTTTTGAAAAATTCTAGAAGAGAGGTAGAAGAAGAAATCATGCAAAAGGCACCTTTACAACCAGAATTGACACAAATCAAGTTGCAAAATAAGGTGATTCTGCCTCCTTTTTTGAGTCGATTCGCAAAAGCAAAGAAGGAAGAACAAAAGAAGGAAATTTTGGAGACTTTTCGAAAAGTTCAGGTAAACATTCCTCTCCTTGATGCAATTAAACAGATTCCACAGTATGCTAAATTCCTTAAGGAGCTTTGTACTTCAAATAGGAAATTAAAATTTGACGAGAAAGTGCAATTGGGAGAGAACGTTTTAGCGATTTTGTAAAAGAAAAAGCCTCAACCAAAATGTCAAAATCTAGGTATGTTTACTATCCCATGCCCAATTGGTGATTTGCAGATTAAAAGAGCTATGTTAGATTTAGGTGCGTCCATAAATGTCATACCATACGATGTGTATAAATCTTTAAATGTTGGACCTTCTAAAGAAGCTAATGTAGTGATTCAATTAGCGGATCGCTCAAATACTTATCCGAAGGGTGTGTTAGAAGATATCTTGGTTCAAGTAGGGAATATGCTTTTTTCGACTAATTTTTATATCTTGCAGATGGGCACTAATGATACATCTTCTTCAACTTCGATTTTATTC
>JANZLD010590864.1:0-13703 GCA_026413575.1 Erythroxylum carthagenense
ATATGTATGAATGTGAATGAATGTATTTTTGGATATTGGTTAATGTGATTTGGTCCCGGATGGGAAGTCCGATGATTACCGGATTTCGGATTTGGTTTAGTCTTAAGGTATCCAACGTGCGTTTTTCTAATCGTTAAGTCACGAATGTCGGGAAAATTGATTTGGTCCGTTCGGATTGTTTATGCTTCCGTACCTTCGATTCTATTAATTATTCCGATTTGTTATTCGATTTTGATTTGCATTCGTTTGCATTTGATACATTCGCCCTGATTTGCTTCTTTCGAATTCCGCATTCGCTCCGTCTTCGCTTTCGTTTCGGTTGGGATCCGGTTCCCGGATCGGGTCCCAACAGGTAATATTTTGGGGAGGGATTTTACTGATTTAGAAGATAATGATGAATCTTTTGAATGTTTCAACTTGCCAATAGAAAAGGTAAACCATTTCTACGAGGGACTTCTATGACTTTATGTACTGGATGTCCTCCAATACAAGGCTTGTTATGCTAAGTTATTTCACTTTCTTTATTTTTTAGAGTCAGCTTTCTTAAATGGTTATCTGTCGGTTATCATGACATGGCATTTTCTTACTGGTTTGTGTTCTCTATTTTCCTAGATCAAAGAACCCTGCTGCTTGATGTTTCTTTGCTTCAGGACGCTAATCTATTTTGGTGGGAGATACTTCAAGGTAGTTCAATTCATATTTTCTATGTAGAAGCGATTATCAGCCATTTGTAGCATAATACTATTACTGATGTAGGAAGAGGAATATGCTCACTACGCTCCTACATCAATTAGGAAGATGATAACAATAGCTTGAATTAATCTGATGTGATTCTATTGTCTTGATTTTCTATGATGCTTGAGTCTTATCTTTATAAGCAAATGGAGATTCATGCCAATTATGTTGTTCATTTAATTGTTGCAGTTTTCTAGAAATGTGAGTCAAACACGCTGGATAATTGAAGACGAAAGAATGGGAGAAGCATCGGTTGATGTGTAAATCTACTATCTCATACAGTTGTTATTGCCTTTACCTACAACAATATTCTCCCTACATGATTGGAAAAAAGTGATTATTTATTTAGAATTAATGCGGATTTTTTGACCAGACAAGTAGAGTGTTTTGTGATGCTACTGGGAACTGCCAGAATATTGATCCTAAGGTACACATTATCTGTGATGTTTTCGTTATCTGGTTGATGGTTATGTTGAGGCACACATTTAATTGAATTTGTTGGGTAGTGTTTTGTTATTTGTCTAGAAGCTGCACGCATAACTGTTTTCATTTATTGCTAGGTAGCAATCTAGATTGCTAGGGAAGTGGCCATAGCATGCGGAGTTGGGCTTGAGGTATGGATTAACCTCATTATGGATGCTCTTTTCCGTCTCTTCCAATTACAGAATCACTAGATACTTCTTTTTTTACTTTTATAGGTAGCAATTGTTGTTCGAGGCCTTAATTTCTTTTGTGGAGACTTATGGATAACTGCCACTGGTTTGGATAGGCCCACAGCATATCAGATTGGGTAAAACTCATGTTATTGAAATTTTCTTTACAAACTTGTCACATTGCCTAACATTTTTAGTTTATAACTCCTTTATATTCTATCTTTGTTCAAATGGTTTTTATGAATGGAAATAGTTTTCTCTGGGATATCCTGTTTCATGCTATCTTTAAAAGTTTATCCAATTTCCAAAAGTTGTTATTGCAGATAATCTTTTAAAACTTCTTTCAAAAAGTTGCTTGTATGCTAATTATTGCAGATAGTTCTTCAACTTTTCATTCCTTTAGCTAGATGTATGTGGAATTACCATTACGACTTTGCCCTTCAGAATAGGCGAACTTATCCTCCAGGTTCCTTGTATTGATTTTGTGATAATTTCTGATGGAATATAGTATGATGGCAATAGTCATGAATTCTATATTACTTCAATCAGCTTTAGAGAAGCTTGGTGTTCAATCTCGTGTACAAAGTGCATTTACAATGCTAGAGTTGGTTGAACTTTACAATAGGCAACGAGCCATTCGACGTCTTGAGAAAGGAAGAGTTGTCATAGTTGACGGTGTTGGTGTTGGTATTGGAAATCCTCTATTTAGTACAGATACAGCAATAGCTTTGCGAGTGTCTGAGAGTATGCTCATGTTCTCCCATACCTTAACTTTTCTAGCCTCTCTATTGTGTTTGTGATTTTCTTGAATTAATTTTTAGTACTCTTGGGCATATTCAGTTAATGTAGATGCTCTGCTTAAAGGTACAAATGTCAATGGCATATTTGATTGCCATTCCGGTAATAGCAATATAATACTAGACCACATATCCTTCAGAGAGCTAGCTTCCAGGGGCTTTACATCAATGGACATGATGGCGATTACCTACTGTGAAGAGAATGGAATTCATGGTTTGTCACACTGTTACTATGTTCTGTTCGCTTTCCATACTTCTGACCATGAGTCTCCGATATTGATATATAGGTTGGTTTCTGCCTGCAGTTGTACTTTTTAATCTGCTCGAGCCTGGGAACATCTCTAGGGCGTTGTGTGGTGATCAAGTCGGCACTTTAATTGATCAAGGGGGAAGGATAAGTTGAAAAATAGGCAACTTTTTAAATTGGATGAATCCGTGCATTGAGGCTAGTGTTGTTGAGCTGGTACTTAATGTGCATATATCATAAATTAGATTAGATAGATACAAGGGGTTGATCTGGGCTTAGGAAGAAGAGTTAAATTAGCATCCACAAGTATAACACTACTGCAACAGCCTTGGTGTACCCTACTGGTCAACTGATGTCATTACCATAACAAAATGGGATGGCATCAAATCCCTGTTGTATATAGAAATTTATGTTTTATAATTGGAAGATACATGAATAATTGGAAGATCCAAGTTGGTAAAAGTTATGAATTATCTTCTACAAATTTGTGAATTACAATTAGTGTATTTTGATATTAATTAGTGTATGTTGATATTAATTAATGTATTATAAAATGTTTGCGAATTGCAATTAAATAATACATTGTCTGTAACTATGAAATTCTTGTGATACATGAATAATTATTAAAATTAATGATATACTAAAAAAATTGAAGAACTATTAAATAAATAAAATTTATAAATAATATTGGATAGTTATTAAACAAATAAGAAAAAAATTGTATTTTAAAAAATAATTATTAAAATTATTAAATTAATATGATTTTTGAAAAATAGAAATAATAATACAAATAATAATAAAACGTCACGGAAGACATTCCGCGATGTTTCTAAAAACGTCGCGAACGACATTCCGCGACGTTTCCAAAAAAATGTCGTGGATTCCTTCACATTTTATGACATTTTAAAAACGTCACGAAATTTTAGACAATACGTGATATTTTTTAAAAACGTTGTGGAATACTTAAACTTTTAGTTACGTTTTTATAAACGTCGCAGAATGTTAGTGTTTTCTGTGACATTTTACATAAAACGTCGCAGAAAGCTTTTACTTATACCATATTCCGCGGCGTTTTTTGTAACATTTTTTAAAACATCGTAGAATACATTCTGCGATATTTTTAGACATTCTGTGACATTTTAAAAACGTCACAGAATGCTTGTTTTCTTGTAGTGCCGGGAGGAAGTTGCGTACAAACTTCCGCTTGTAAATCATCAAGCAAAAAGGCGTCGGAAACATCCATCTGATGAGTTGGCTATTGTTTTGCTACAGCAACCCTTAGAACGGTCCAGACAATAGTCAATTTTGTAACTAGAGAAACAATGTCAGTAAAATCAAATCCTTCCAATTGAGAATATTCTTTAGCTACCAGATTGGGCTTATAGCGTTTGATGGAACCATCTGAGTTATACTTGATGCAATATACGCATTTACATCCTATGGCCTATTTTTCCGGAGGTAAAACATCCAAAGTCCAAGTATTGTTAGCCTATAATGCCTTTATTTCATCCTCTATGGCCTTTCTCCAATTAAACAACATAAAAGGAAGTAAGTTCGATTTCTCCAATTAGGGTTTTCTTGAACAACATAAAAGGAAGTAAGTTCAATTTCTTTAATAACAGTATTAATGAAATTTAAATGCCTATGTGAGTAGGAATTGAGGCATAAATAGCAAGAAAGGGGGTAAAGCATAACTAATAACAAAGAAGATTGAGTGGAGGCTATAATGTAGTAGTAATAAGCCAAGTAAGCTGGTGATTGGCATGTACATGTTGGAAGCTATAGATGATATAAAGGAAGAAGAAAAGAAAGGGATAATTGAAAAACTCATATATAGTTGTATCTTTCCACTTCTTAATCACATAATATCATATTAGAAGTCTTTTTATAGGTTAAATATCAAATGTTAATCAAAAGGAACAACAGATTTTTCAGGTGAACAATTTTTAATAAAATAGCAATAACTTTCTTTGGCAACCTCCAATGAACCTAAACATTGCACTATTTAAAAACTAGAATTAGTGCCTGTTTGGTTCGGCTTTTGGAAGCTCCAAAAGTTCTTTTTTTTTCACCGCAAAAGCCATTTTAAGGAAAAATTAAGTGTTTGGCTGAAAACTTCAAAAGTGCTTTTACAGTAGAAATAGCTTTTTTAAAAGCTCAAATACAGCTTTTTCGGGTAGACAATTTGCATCACTTCCGTAAATAAACAGCTCACGACTCTTTGGTTTCTTCTATCTCATGTCTCTTTCGTTTCTTCTCTTTCTTCTGTTCCTCACCAACTCATTGAACTCATCTTCTCTAATCACTCAACCACGATACTCACAGTTTAGTTCTCCTCTTTATATTTGTTTTGGGTCTGTATGCAGACGTCAACATCAACGTCTGCGTGTTGAGTCTGTGTATACGCAGACGTCAACGTTTGAAAAATCTCAAAATTTGGGTGAAAACTCGAAACTAGAGACTCCAAGAGGCTGCTTAGGTATGGAAACAGAAAGCTTTGTTGTCAAGTTCATGAGATCAATAGAGAGATTGTGTTCCTTATCCAGAGATAAAGTAAAACTGGATAAGAATTTGGTTTTACCTACTTCAAAGAGTAATTTAGATGCTGAAACATTAATCATTCTATAGATGCTGATAAATCTAAGGGAAGTCATCCAGGTAGAGAAAGATTCCCAAAGAGAAAGATTGAATTTTCTACTGACTTATTAGATTCCTTTCAAGAAGATGAAGCATTTTGAGGGCTCAGTGGTAGTAGACTCGAAGGCATAAGTAAGGAAAAAGAGGACAGTGAAGCTATCAGACTATTGGACTAGAGAGAGGACAATTCAGCTAAAAAGAGCAGTAATGATATTGGCAAGCTCAGATCCGTTCTTTATGGTGTTTCACTCATTTGTGGAAGGGAGAAAGATGATAAACAAAAGCACAACATGCGAGTATCGTTATATGGAAAGGAAAATGCAAGAGAACATGGAATGAGTTGTGATGGTGTTCAGCGCACTGCAAGTTGCGAGGAGCTTGCACAGGACTGTGACCATGATCCTTGTCTAGAGAAATTAACCATCTATGAGGCTGCAAAAAGATGTGGCTTGACCTGTCCTTGAGGAGGAGATAATGACCATTATCCGGTATGGTCCCTCTTACCTACTAATTGTACATCATCAAGAATTTTCTTAAGATCAGCCTAGAGCCTTGTGAACCTGACATGTGATCCTGATCCCATTTTGGAGCATATTTCTCTCGATATGTGGTTATTTTTATCTCAAATAAACGATCATTTGTTATTGGACACATAAGGGTATTGAAATGGGTTAAACCATACCAAATGTTTGTATCAAGTTGTACCAAAAATTTAAGTTTGTACCAACTAATATAAAGGTGGAGGCATCTCTTTAAATTATTTCTTATAAGGTGATTATATAAAATTTCCTACAAGATGGTTATCTATGAATTAAATAACTGTAAATATAATATATTGTACTTTGCATATTGTTTAGTATACGTTAAATATTATTTAGCATAAATAATTTTATTATAAAATAAAATATAGTTAAAATTAATAAAAGTGCTTTTTATTTTTATGTTGCCAAACAATTTACTGTATAAAGCTCTTTTTAAAACGTTGTTTTTAAATTGACAACCAAACAGTCAACTGGCTTCTCAGAAAAGCTCTTTTCAAAAAAGCTCTACTAAAAAAAGCTCTACTAACATAAGCCCATCCAAACAGACACTTAATAAGGTTTAAACCCATATTAGTTCATCAATAAAAACATCTATTTGCCTTCTTAAAACGTCTCTTACTTTCAACAATGTTGAAGACAAAAATTCAAGTTTACTTAATTGCAAAACTCTCAACACGCCATAAATTTGACTTCTTCACAACTCCAACTATCTCTCTAAGCTTCTAATATCTATCTTTCTTAAGGGGTTTAGTAAAAATATCGGTTATTTGATCAAGTGCTTTGATGTATTCTATCTTAACCTCCTTGTTGGTAATGCCATCCCAAATGAAATGAAACCTTATATCTATATTCTTACTTCAATCATGAAACACCAGATTTTTCACAAGGCCAATTTGTTGTCCACCATAATTTTAGTCACTTCTTTTTCAACAAAATAAAGTTCACCTAGCAGTCTCCTTTGTCAGATCAGTTGATATGCTCTAGCAATTATGGAAACATACTCCAATTCACAAGTTTAGAGTATTACAACTTATTGTTTTTTTGAATACTATGAAATTGAGCTTCCTCCAAAGGAAAATTTAAAGCTTGGTAGTATTCTTCTGGTCATCAATATCACTGACATAATCACTATCACAATATCCTTTTAAGTGATTCGAAGAAGTATAAACAGTGTCATAATTAAGAGTACCTTTTAAATATTGAAGAATTCTCTTTGTGGCTCGTATACACTTGGATTCTCCATAAATTGACTCACTAATCTCACGAAAAATAATATATCATTTCTAGTACATGTCAAGTACCTTAGGCTTCTCACAAGGCTTCAAATTGTGGTCGGGTCGACTTCTTTACCCCATCTTTTTCAGAGAGTTTTACTCTGTACTTCATTGGAGTTTTTATGGAATTATAATATATCTTTTCTTATAATATTTCTTGCATACGACTCTTGAGAGATAAATACCTCATCACTCCATTATTTTACTTATATCCGCAAATAATCTGACATAAGCCCCATATCGTTCATATGAAATTCTCGTGCCATCGCCTTATTAAAATCATTTTATGCTTATGAATTATTTCCCGTAAGAATGAGTTCATCCACATAATGCACACAAACAAGATATCATCTTTCTCTTTTTTAACATAAAGTGCATATTCATGAACGCATCTTAAAAACCATTTTCATGAAGATATTTGTCGAGGCGATTGTACTAAACTCATGACGCTTGTTTGAGGCCGCATAATGCCTTCTTCAACTTCAACACCTTATCTTGATGACCTTCAATCATGTTTTAAAACTTTCAAAAAAATACAAATTGAACTCTAACTTCTCAAAGTGTTCAAAATTAATTTTAACAGTTACAAAACATTTAAAATAAACCCTAATTGAAAAGAAAATTGATTAGAATTAACTCTCCATCTGTTAATTACAGACAGATAAAATTCTGTAGTAATTTAGCAACAAAAATTGATTTTCTGTCAGTAAATTTGTCGAAAAAAGATATTTTGTGATGGATAAAAACTCTATCAGTAGAGGTAGAGGAAATTTATCTGCAAAATTTTGCCAATGGAATGGAATAGTGAAAGCTGTCGCAAAAATTGGTGGCAATGGTTGATGATAAAAATAAGTGTCAGGGTTTACCAATGGAAGAAATGTCCATTAGGAAATTAAAATTTAAAGTTAAATGACATTGTTTGGGTATTCGGCTTCAACATTTTTAATCAATCATTTTCCTTTGAACTTAAACCTACACCCGATGCCCCCTCCTCCCTTGCTTTTTTTTTTCTACATTTTCTTCCTTAATCGCCAACGTTTGTCTTCTTCAGCTTTTCTTCCCTCGTCCATCATCTTCAGTTAATAATTTGTCAAGGTTAGTCATCCATGCTTTGCTCTTGGGTTTATTTTTCTGCTAGAAATTTTGTTGTTAAGTGCTTATATGATCATCAGTTTTGTTGATTGTGGTTTGAGTATTTTGTGTTTTTTCAACTGTGGTTTGTTCATTTTTTGTTTCAACATGTTTTGTTGGTGAATAATAGAAAAATACAGTGGTTTTGTTATTAGTCAAAGATGAATTCGGTTTGCTTATAAATTGTTCGATGAAATGTCTCTTAGGGATATTAGTGAGACTTGGTTAATTGGTAGATACTTATGCTCGTATTGTCTATCGCTATTGGAGAATAAATTCTACTACCATTTAACAATTGTTTTGCCACATGACAATTTTCCTAGTCCAAAAATATCCACAATTTTCTAAATTTTTTTCTAAAATTTACCAAAAATTATAAATCAATAATGTACTCTCCAAATCAATTTTCAACAGATAAAAACCATATTTCTCAATAACAATCACATTTATAAACAATTATACCCGGAATGTTAATGAATGCATATACAGTCATTTTCATTTGCAAAATTTTACTATTCACGTGTATGTGCATGTCATATTATGCATGAACATGAAATGCATTTTCTAATCTCTCAATCATCTCTCATATATTCTATTCTAGCCTCAACATGGTAACGGGATGTTACATATTTTGTTATCACATATAGAAAGAAAGAACTAACATGAATTCTAATAAAAGAAACAAGAATTTGCAAGAACTCTTACGCAAGATAGTTTAATGGATAAAAGAAACTAAATGGATTAAAAAAATGATTTCTCAACCAAAGCTAAGCATCTAACTAAAACCTATATAACTACATCTTCATTTTTTTATGGCAAGTAATTTTAACAAACTATGCGACTCTAGACCTTTTATTTACTTTTCAATTTTCTATTAGAGAACTTGTTTTAATATTATTACCCTTTTGTATATCTAGAATATCTAACTCTCTACAGGACTTGATTAGACTAGATATGGCTCTTATTTTGGCTAGTTCATATATTCTTATCTCTTTTATTTGTAATATATTATTCATATCACTCACCAAAAAAGGTAATGATGGAAGCAATTTTTTCTATCAAAAAATTTACTATGAATCTAGATAGATAAGATCATAAAGATATGGCGTAGGCTGTTGGTTGACATGGGTATAGAAGTCATATTATATTGTTGGATAACAAAATGTCATACATTAAGGACTTTATTGAAAGAAGGAAGTTAAAATAATTCAATTAACAACTTTAAATATTACTTTAAAAGTTTTGATTCGAACTAGTGGGGAAATACAAGTAAATTAAAATTTGCAAAAGTTATTAATGGTATCTTCTTTTTTCAATTAGCTTAACGAATCAAAAGGTAATAGGAGAAATTCAATTACATAATTCTTTTTATGATTAATATGTAATTTAATTTCTCTATACATCATTAGAGAATCATAGTTCTTATATGTGCTCAATAGGAACATAAATAGGTCAAAGTGAGCAATCTAACTCCAAGCTTAAAAAAATTTCAGTGCCTAATAATATAGGTCTTATATGTAAAATCACGATATTTTAAAGGAATCATTTTCCACAAACTTGTAAAGAAGTACGATGACATGCTAACTCAAACAAAGGAGCTAGAAAATATAGTATTCAATAAAATAAATTTAAAGAGAATATTAGTTTAAATGGAACACTCAAATGTAACATTAGGAATACATGAATACAATATGTAAAAAGAAAAATTGATAATCCAGTTCAATATAACAATCTTATATAAATTATCTTGTTTTTCATTTTCAAATCCATCTAGTCTATTAAATTCATAAAACAATTTTGAGAACACAACATTATGATTGTTAGGGGGAGACATGGATTCATGCACTACATGCACAACTAAGCAGCAGAAGTGTCGAAATTTGAATTCTGACCCTCATGACATCCCAAAATGCCAAGATCTTAAATGCATGCATAAACAGATTATATGAACATGATTTAATAGTACATATGCCTTTTTGATTCTCCTCCTTTCTTGATTCTTCTCCTTATTTGGGTTGTTACAAACACCAAACCCTTCCTTGATTGACTCAAGAACACGTAAAGATGAAGAAGAAACAATGTGTAAGGGTGGTTAGAGCACTAACTTAAATGAGTTCAAGTAGAAGCTCTAATGGAGAGTTAGATTAAGAATGGGTTGCAAGTAATTAAATTCATACAACAATTATATAAATTTCATGAACAAACCTCTAAATCACTTCTCTCTAACCCCATAACTCTTCTAGACCCTTTATCCTCTCAATAGAGTGTTTTTTCTTTGACTGAAATACCTTATGTACATAAGTGAAGAACTCACTTATGTATCATTTGTCGTTCCTTTGGTTACGATCGTGGCCTACTTAATTGATAGCCTTGCCTTCGGTCACGATCGTGACCTACTTAAAAAATAGTCATACACACTTTGTTTTTCATTTGATATTTTATACATGTGACCCTTAGGTTCTCAGTTATTTTGGTCACTTGAATTAACTCTTAATTCAAGCAAATCATGAAGGGTATTTATGATGCCAATTTATTAGAATATAAGTGGATTAACACACAAACTCTTCGATAGTTAATTATCTGACTTACGAACCTTTCTATAGACAATTACTGTGTAATTCATCCTTTCACCATATTATACCCCACTTGGTTCAGAGTATGGGCTATACGTCAATCCCCACTAGACTGACTATGTCACATTTAGTCCAAGTGATGATAGCTCTTGTCTTAAGAATCTCATTACTTTATGTATCATTGAAGACTCTCTTCATGACATATAACTACTCTGGCCAAAGACTCCTAAGTAATGACCCCAACAAGAGGTCGTGGGTATCATCTCCTTCTATCAAGAGTGGTGAATTTTTGATTGGGTAACCAATTACCTTCGAATATCAATAGTTATACCCAATCACCACCCTATAAGCGACCTGGTCTTAAAGCAAAAAGGAATGATGTCAAAGCACATGATCAATATTTAAGATATCCTTGAGTACCTCAAGTTTAAGGATATTTGCACCATTGCTACAATGAGATTAATCATTGACATTTGATATATCATCCATATGATAATCTTATAGTGAGTCATCCGATGTACTTACTACTCTTAGTAAACATCCACATGTTAACTATAAACATCTCATGCTTACAGTTTGTGAGATCCACTGGTTGATCAAATCAATGAGTATAACATGTGCTAGTATATCTAGATTAATAATGTCCTATCTTATTAATACTATAACTATGGATTATTTAGATACTAACATAATTGTATATGATAGGAATCTCATTATCATGATCTCATTATGATTTCCTTCATGCTATGTTTTATATCATAGACTTCATTAATTCGATTTAAGATCAACATCAATTCATATATAAACAAACGTCAAATTAATTAAAAGTTGCCTTTCACTTTATTAAATCAAAATAAAGTTTGTACAAAAGTGCTAAAGGTGATTACCTTTAGAGCACTACTCTAGCAATCTCCCACTTGCACTAAAGCTAATTACCTTTGTATTTAATACCATAAGCAAGTACACTAAAATCAAATTTCATTTGAGGAAGTGGCTTAGCCAAAGGATCAGTAATTTTATGATCTGTGGGCTTTCTCTCTATCTTCACATCACCTCTATCAATTATCTCCCTGATCAGAAGATATCTCTTGAGTACATGCTTGGACCTTTGATGAAACTTTGATTACTTAGCTTGAGCAATAGCCCCATTTTTGTCACAATACAATAGTATCAGGTCTACAATGCTCAGAACCCCTCTAGGTTCCATAACGAACTTCTTGATCTAAACAACTTCTTTTGTCGCTTTTCCAGATGCAATGTACTCTGACTCAATTTTTGAATCTAAAGTCATCTCTTGTTTAGAACTCTTCCAACTGATTGCTCCACCATTCAGTGTGAAAACATAACCTGACTGGGATTTGAGGTCATCCTGATCAGATTGAAAACTAGCATCCGTATGTCCGTCCACTATGAGATCTCCATATATCAAGAATACATCCTTAGTCATTCTTAAGTACTTTAGGATATTCTTGATAGCCATCCAGTGACACTCACCTAGATTCGATTGATATATGCTCGTAACACTTAGAACATATGATATATTGAGTCTTATACATAACATAGCATCCATGATTGATCCTATTGTCGAAGCATATGAGATTATACTCATGCGAGTCCTGTAATCTTACGTCTTGGGACACATAGATTTCTAGAGTTTTATCCTATGTGTCATAGGAAGCAACCCTCTCTTGTACTGCTCTATGCTAAACTTCTTTAGCACTTTATCTATGTATGTAGACTGTGAAGGACCTAGCAACTTTCTTGATCTATTTGTATAGATCTTTATTCCCAATATATAAGGTGCTTCTCCAAGGTCTTTCATGGAAAATTTCTAGGATAACTAAATTTTGTCTTATTGTAAACTTAAGACATCATTTCTTATTAGTAATATGTCATCCACATATAACACAAGGAATATTATAGCACCCCCACTATCCTTCTTGTATACACAAGGTTCATCCAAATTTTGTGAGAAACTAAATGTTTTGATTGTCTCATCAAGTTGGATGTTCCAACTCCTAGATGCTTGCTTCAATCCATAAATGGATTTCTAAAGCTTGCATAACTTTTTTCCATTTTTGGATATGAAGCCCTGAGGTTGTATCATATACACATCCTCAACTAGGGTTCCATTCAAGAATGTTATCCTCGCATCCATTTGTCATGCCTCTTAATCATAATGAGCAGCAATGTCTAGGAGTATTATAATGGATTTAAGCATGGCTATAGGGCTCAATATCTCGTCATAGTCAACTCTTTATCTTTGATGATATCCTTTAGCGACTAGTATCACTTTATAGGTAATCACGTTACCGTCCATGTCAATTTTCTTCCTAAAAGTCCACTTGCACCCTAGTGGTTTTAGCACTTCAGGTGGATCAACCAAAGTCCATACTTGGTTTTCAAACATGGAATCCATTTATGACTTTATAGCTTGGAGCCAATTTTCAGATTCTGAACTCTTTAGAGCCTCTTCCTAGGTTGTAGGCTCATCGCCCTCTATGAGCAATACGTCATTTTGTTTGCTTACAAAAAATCTATAGCTCTATAGAACATTATGTATCCTACTTGACCTACGAACATTTTGTGTGTTAGAAGGTTCAATTGTTGTCTTATCTCCGTGAACAACAATTTCGGGTTCAGGCAATTAATCTGCGTTTGTTTGAGCATTATGAACTTCATCAAGTTCAACTTTGCTCCCACTGTGTTGGGACCCGATCTGGAGACCGGCACCCCAACCCGAAAACGGAAGAAACATGAAGAAAACAAAGTGGATTCCAATCCGAATAAATCGAATCACAACATGTGGAAGCAAACGCGAAACAAATACAAAGGTATAGAATCAAAACGAATCGAATACAAATCAAATTGAAACCAATTTCCGACTTCCGTGAACAAATCTTTTAGGAATCACTGTTGCGTTATGTTGGAAACCCTAAGACTGATCCAATCCGTAACCGGTATAAATTTTTCTTTTCTTTTTCCTATAACCTTCTTTATTCAACTTATGCAAATTCATAAAATTTTCCTTTCCTTGGAAATCATCCTCATGCCCATATCTCAATCCTTGAATCATACTCTTATATATCCATTTTACCAAAACACATTATACAA
>JANZLD010590894.1:0-13698 GCA_026413575.1 Erythroxylum carthagenense
CTAAGGCTCACTATGTATAATGAGCACTGTATCCATTGGCTCATTGGTAGTGGAGGCGTGCACTGGGTGCAACAAAACTTTGAGGTCAGGGGATTGATTCCCAGGGAAGACCAAAGAGGACAATACCAATTGTGGAGGGTCTGGGACCCAACACTCATCGGATAAGGGACAACTAGTAATGAGCCCGATATCCAAAATGGATACGAGATAGTGAAGGTGCTAGGTCATAACAATGTAACAATTGGAAAAGTATCTCCTACGCATTCTATATGCATTTTGATAAGTATATTTGATTGATTGAAATCCAAAAATTTTCCTATGCTTAAGTGAAAATGTGATCCTGTTGTAAAGTTCAATTTTGTGAAATATTTGTTATATGAAATGATATGTTGCATGAATTGAGTGAACCATCAATGACGGTTAACTCATTGAATTCACAAAACTCACCAAAATTGCAAAGTTGTCTTTTCAGGACTGAGAGATGACTCTATCTACTGAGAGCATCTACTAGCCGTGTAGATTGTGATTTGGCAAGAGAAGTCATGGCTCAAAGGTTGGTCAGCTGGGATTTTTGGACAGATTAGATAGACTTTGTATATTTTCCTCTTTTAAGTAGTACTTTTGTACTAGGTTTTGATGATTTACATGTAGTAAGTGTTTAAAGATACAACGTAGACTTTGGGTTTTATGAAGTGAAAGGAGGAAAAAAATTTGTTTCAAAATATTGTGATTTTTTTATGATGCTTTATTAGTGAATAATGATATGATGCCATATGAAATGAATGTAGTGATCGAACGTAGCTTGACCTTATCATAGGATATGTACTGGAATGACATCCGGGCTTCCCAGTTTGTACCCTTTGATAAGGGGTGCTACAGAACAAGTAGTAGATCAGATTGGTTGAGGATACAATAGCAAGGAGAGGATACAATAACAAAGAAAGGATAAAATAGAGAGGAGTCGAAGCTATAGCAAAGGAGTAGGTAAAATTTCAATCTTGTTCTTATATTATTTTTTTTTCTAATATCATATCATGTATGGATTAAACATGTTGATTTGGTTATCCTACTTCTGTTACATTTTAATTTCGGAAAAAGTTTTTGAAATCTATGGTTAAGCCAAATCTAGTATGCTTTTGATTTCGATCAGACAATTAGTATTAGAGCCATTTTATTATGCATGATTCGGTTCCAATATGATGCATGGATTAGTAAATATATTTATGTATGTTGTATATTTTTGTGATAGAAATATATATGATGTATATTTTACTCTTTTGTTTGTACATAGAATATAGATTTACCTTGTAAGTTTTCTTTGTTTGGTCTGCAACAAGGAGGGTGGCCTATCATTGCCATGTTTCCTCGTCTTCATTTTCTATTTTCTTTGATTTTGTAATGGCCTATCTTCACCATGTGACCGAAGAGTTCGAAGCGGAAGATCCAAGTCTAAGAAAGTTATTTTTTGGGCGAAAGAGCCTTGTAATTTTTTATGTTCTAAGATGGACAATCAAAAGTAGTTTTATAATTCATGAGATGAATGGATGGATGAATAGTAATAATATATGATATTATATGCATGTATGTCATTTAGAATAATTACCAACCCTAGGCTTTGCCATACATTCATTATGTACGAGATATATAATGAAACAATATAGGATGATTAATAAATTGCATCTAGACATACCAAA
The DNA here is from genome assembly GCA_026413575.1 of Erythroxylum carthagenense. NCBI lineage: Eukaryota > Viridiplantae > Streptophyta > Magnoliopsida > Malpighiales > Erythroxylaceae > Erythroxylum > Erythroxylum carthagenense. The sequence continues at coordinate 1,695 of JANZLD010590894.1, forward strand.
AAAATTGAGTGGGAGAGGATGCTTATGTAAGAGTCCACTGTCTCAATATGATGTCCCATTTGCATGTGGTGAAGTGTTACTCCCTACCGGAGAACATGAATCCTATATCTTGAATGGTTTGGGTCTCCTAAAGGATTAGTCAACTCATTGGTAGCAAATGTGACCTCCTATCGAGGCATGGTTTGTAAGTACCTTTAATGGATGAATCAAATGGTTACACGCTCAACATATTTTTCAATAGCCTACCCCATAGCTCTGTTGATAAATATATGAACTAAATTATGGCACTTCTTTAAAAGTTAGGCAAGAAGATGCTTCGCAACTTTTTTAATGAGAGGGTCCCAGTTTTTCTTTTAATGAATAAGATGGCCTACTATCACTTAGTCCATTATAGATAAGAAAAATAACCATCATATAAAGATTTATTTTTTAAAGTTTTGTTAAATCTATCACCTCAATATGAATCCTCTTACTATGCTTTTGACTAATAACAAATTGAAAAATGGAGAGAAATTTAATGAATGGAGATGTAACGTTGACATTGTTCTCTAATATGAACAAATTTGATAGGTATTAATGGACAACAAGCCTACACCTCTAGGTAACAAGTCAACTTCTAAGGAAGCCCAACAATATAAGCGTTGACAAAATGCTGATAAGTCTACCAAGTGCTACATTCTAGCTTCTGTCAGCAAAATGTTCCAAAAGCAACTTGTAGGTATAAAAATTGCCGGTGCAATAGTCCATTTGGTGCGAGGACTAGGTCTACAAGGGTGAAAGCTATCCAAACCTTTCACATTCTCAGACAAAAGCTTGGTGAACTAGTACGAGATTACATGCTTAAGGTAATCTCTATGGTTACTAAGGCTAAGATGCTTGGGGCAGATATGGATGCAGAAACGTAGACGATTATAATCATCAATACCTTAAACTCTTCTTTTCAGCAGTTTAAGTTGGACTATGAGCTCAACTCCAAGGATTACACCTTGACTGAGTTGATGAATACCCTCTAGAGAATGGAGGAGATATTAAATATCAAGGCTAATGGGCCAGAGGCTAATGTAGCATCTTCTTTTAAGCCCAAGGGTAAGGGCAAGTATAAGAAGAAGGGTCCAATGAAAAAGAAGGCCCAAATAGGGGTCAAGGTTCAACCCATGAAAAAGAATGCAAAACAGGACACCAAGGGAAAGTGTTTCCACTGTGGTGAGGAAGACCACTAGAAAAGAAATTGTGCAGTATACCTAATGTCCCTCAAAAGCAAACAAGGTATCGGTTTCCTAACTTTGTTAGGAACTAAAGATGTAGCATATTCATCTGATTCTTGGATATTAGATTCAGAAGTCACTGACCATGTTTTCCATTCATTGCAAGGGTTTCAGCAAAGGAAAAGACTACTTAAAAGCCAGTTTCAAGTCAAGCTAGCAGATGGATCCTACGTTTCAGTTGAATCAGTGGGAGTAGTTATATTAGACTTTCCTAGTATTCATAGGTTGTATTTGGAGGATGTATATTACATCCCAATGAAGGTAAGGAACATGATTTCTATTTTTTGTTTAATAAAATCTAGTTATTCCTTATATTTTGAAAATTTTGTTTCAATATATAAGAATAAGGATTTTATTTGTAATGCGATAATCAAACAGGAATTGTTCTTTATAGAACCTAGGACAGGCTCACTAAACATCACAGTATTAATAAAACCAAGACAATCTTGTGACTTTAGCATTAATTTAAAATATCTGTGGCACTTAAAAATGGGTCATATCAATCAGAAAATAATTAATAGGTTAGTAAAGGATGGGATCCTTATAGACTTGGATAATGATCCATTACCCACCTGTGAATCTTATATTGAAGGAAAAATGACCAAGGCCTCATTTCATTCTAAAGGAAAAAGATCTGAATCCACATTAGACCTGGTACACATTGAAGTGTGTGGGCCCATGAATGTATAACCTAGAGGAGGTTATAAATACTTCATAACCTTTATAGATTATTACACTAGACATGACTATTTGTATTTGATGCATAAAAAGAGTGAGTCCTTTGAAAGGTTTAAAGAATTCAAAGCTGAAGCTGAGAAGCAACTAGATAAGCCATTAAAACAACTTCGATCCGATCGAGATGGTGAGTACTTATCTAGAGAGTTCCAACAATTTCTAATTGAAAATGGAATTGTTTCCAACTTGTTAGCTCCTAGAACACCTCAACAAAATGGTGTAGTGAAGAGGAGGAATATAACTCTATTGAAAATGGTAAGATCAATGATGTCTTACCCTAGTCTTCCAGAATCGTTATGGGAATATGCCATACAAATGGAAACTTATTTTCTTAATTTTTATCCATCCAAATTGGTGCCTAAAACACCTAAGGATTTATAGATTGACCGAGTGCCTTCATTGCAGCACTTAAGGACTCGGGCCTACCCAGCCTATGTTTTGAGGCCTGAATCCACAAATATGGAACCAAGGTTAGAAGCATGTTTGTAGGATATCCTATTGGTACATGAGGGTACTATTTTTACAGTCCTTAGGACATGAAGATATTTGTGACGACAAATACGACCTTCTTGGAGGAAGAATTTGTGAGAAATCACAAAGGAAAAAGTGAAGTAGTACCAAAAGAGTTAGCTATTTCATCTAAACCAAGATTTGATTTGGATATAGCAAACAAGATGTTGAAATGGATTCAAGAGTTGAATCGGAAGAGTAGCCTGAAAATCAAGTAGTGCCTAGACGTAGTGGGAGGCTTATGAGACAACCAGACAGGTATCTAGGTCTAAGAGAAGACATAATTACCATCTTAGACTAAGAAGAAACCTATCCCATTACTTATACATAGGCTATTAATGAAGTTGACGCAAAAAAATTGCTCAAGGTGATGGAATTGGAAATAGATTCCATATACACTAATGAAGTTTGGATCCTTGCACACCAAATGTAAAAGTCATAGGTGTAAATGGATCTTTAAAAGGAAAAGAGGATCGGATGGAAAGGTAGAGATTTTTAAAGCTAGATTGTTAGCTAAAGGCTATACTCAAAAAGAGGGTATAAACTATGAGGAGAATTTTTCTCCAGTTGCCATGCTTAAGTCTATCAGAATTCTTTTGGCCATAGCAACCTATTTCGAGTATAAAATATAGCAAATGGATGTCAAGACAACATTTCTTAATGGGGATCTTAAAGTAACCATTTATATGGCCTAAATAGAAGGATTCATTAAGCCAGGTAATAAGCATAAGGTATGCAAATTACAGAGGTCCATTTATAGACTTAACCAAGCATTGAGGTCTTGGAACATTAGGTTTGATAAGTCTATCAAAACCTATAGGTTCATACGAAACCTAGACGAGCCTTGTGGTTATAAAAGGATATAACAAGGCAAGGTTATTTTCCTAATTTTGTATGTCAATGATATTCTACTTATTAGAAATAATGTAGAAATGTTATCTATAGTCAAAGGATGGCTGAACAAACAGTTCTCAATGAAGGATTTAGGAAAGGTTAACTATGTTCGAGGGATCAAGCTTATATAAGATTGTAAGAACAAACAGATATCCTTGTCTCCATTAACCTAAATTGAGAACATGCTCAATAAGTTTGTCATGTAAGATTCTAGGAGGGGTTTCACACCTACTAGACATGGAATCAAACTTTCAAAGCAGCAAGCACCTAAGACGTAAGAGGAGGTCAAACGCATGCATAACATTCTATATGTTTCGGTAGTTAGAAGTTTAATGTACGCTATGCTTTGCACCAGACCAGATATCTGTTATGTAGTAAGACTGATAAGTAGATTCCAGTCCAATCTAGGAATAGAGCATTAGACTACAGTTAAGCGCATACTAAAGTATCATCGTAGGATGAAGAACTTAATGTTTCTTTACTCTAGAAGTAACCTTATTCCAATAAGATATACAGGTTTTGATTTCAATTCAGACGATTTAAGGAAATCAACTTTTAGGTTTATATTTATTTTAGGAGGTGGAGCCATAATCTGGAGGAGTGTCAAGCAATCTTATGTTGCTGATTTGACTATAGAGGCTGAGTATGTTACTGCTTGTGAAGCAACAAAAGAAGCAGTTTGGCTTTACAAGTTCGTAAATGATTTAGAGGTAGTTCTTGAGGTAGAAAAGGCCATTACACATTTTTGTGATAACAGTGGGGCAGTGGCTAATTCTAAAGAACAATAGAACCATAAAGCTGCCAAACATATTGAGAGAAAGTATTATCTCATAAGGGAGATAAGACAATGTGGTGAGGTGAATATTGTAGAGATTCCTATAGAGCAAAACCTTGCTCATCCATTTACGAATACCTTGTCTCAAAAGAGTTTTAAGGGTCACCTAGAAGGGATGGGAATGAGGAATATGTCATACTTGCTTTAGGGCAAGTAGGAGATTGTTGGGGTTATATAAATATAGTGCCCTGGAAAGTAAGTGTATTTACATATGACTTAATCTTCTTCCAGTTATTTTTGTAATGAAAATATTTATTGTTAATAAAACAAAAGAGTTTGGTTTTATTTGTATGAGCATTTTATAACTAGTTATAAGGTACCAAGATTCTTTTGTAAGTAATATACCTATGCATGGAGATTTATGGGAGATGTGTATATTATTAAAATCTAAATTAGTTGATTCACAATTGAATAATCAAGTTGGTCGCTTGATTATGGTTTAGACTGTAGTGTTGCGATTTATCTCCGTGTAAGTAAAGGAGTTTACTTTAAGGGAATGATAAGTTTCATATTATGATAGTAGTTGACTATCGATAATGGTACTATTAAATGGATGTGGAATCACGTATGTTTTTCAAAGATTAAAGTAGGTCGTTTCTTTAATCTTAAAACACAAACTTTAGCATTCTTTTATTACGAGCCACAATCTTGATGAGTGGTAAACTTATATATGTTTCATTATAATTCTTGATATGATCGAAATAAATTTTTACAGAGTATCAATATAGTGTCTGCATGTTGGAATTATTAATTGAAACATGTATAAGAGAATATTCACTCAAATAGAGAGTTTATAGTGATATCATCACTTCTAGATGTTTTACGGAGATTGGGAATTAAAATGGAACCAGTAGTTTGGTGGACTAGCTACCTATTAAGTATTAACATTAAGATGAGATATTGTGTGTTAATCACCATATAGAGTGAAGAGGGCAATATAGAAGGAAAAACCAATTAAGGGCAAAATGGTAATTTTACCCTTTATTGTGCGGATGGCTATAATATGCTTCATAACAGAGTTTGCAATTGGATATCTAATTTGAAACATGTGTTATCATAATATTTAGTAATTTAAGAGTTTAACTAATTGTCTTTAGTGGAATGACATTTGAACAATAAGTTGGAATTAATTTTAATGAGATTAAATTAATTCCAGGCTTATTGGAGCTTGAATTATATAAGTCCAATCAGATTCTCCACTTGGCTTCTAGGAAAGGTTATCAAGCAAAGTAAGAAAAATAAATAGAGGTTAAAACATAGAAAATAAAAAAAGGACCGAATTAGATTCGGAATAACAAGACTGGAATAATTTAATTAGGAGTTAATTAAAATGGGTTTTAAGCCTATGATTAAATGTTGGGCTTACACTAATTAATTGTTAATTAGAAGCCCAAAAATGAAAATTTAATATTAGGCTGGTTTTTGGTTTGATTTAATTAATTAGATTAATTAAATTGAATCAATATTTGTAAATACAAAAGGAGGGCAAATCTGAAATTTACAATGATGTAAATTTTGAATTTTATATAGCTAAATGAACAGTTGCACATTTAGCATTGAATTGCTGAATATAAGGTGGGTTTTTATCATGCTTCACCATCATTAAATCGTTTAATGGTGTTGTTATTAAATGATTTAGTCGTTGTCATTGAATGTTGGCATGTAGAAAAACATATGAACCTTTTGGCATTCTTTTGATTGAAGAAGGAAGTAGTGCATTTGTTGCTCTCTCTCCCTTCTTTTATCATCTAATAAAAAACGAGAATGTCTCATTTATTTCCCTCTCTTTCATTTTGATTAGAAGAAAGAAGTGGTGCATTGGTTGGTTTTTATGACTCCCCTCTCCTTTCTTTAATGAGCTTGTCGAAATTAGGAATTGGAGTGTCTCATTTTGGTTCTTTCAACTAGTTGATAATAAAGGAAAAGACCTCTACAATATTTCTTCTCCTTTCCTACCAAAGGATCTTATTAACTAAGTTGTCCAAGCAGAACAAGTGGTTGATCAGATTGGTTAAGGATACAATAGAGAGGATACAATAACAAGGAGAGGATACAATAGCGATGAGTTAAAGCTGTAGTAAATGAGTCTATAAAATTTTGATCTTGTTCTTATGTTATTTATTTTTCTAATACTGTATCATGTATGGATTAAACATGTTGATTTGGTTATCATGCTTCGGCTGCATTTTGATTTCAGAAAAAAGTTTTTAAAGTCTACTGTTTAGCCAAATTTAATATGCTTTTGTTTTTGATCCAACAAATCCCTCCAAAACAAAATTCAAGAAACAATCAACACACAATTACATCATAATCATTTATTGTTATTACCTACTTAAAATGATATCCAAGTTATTCTTTCATGAAAAATGTTATACACACAAGTGAAATAAAAACTTATTAAGTCCATCAAAAGCTCTTTTAACTTTTACTTTAGTTTTGTGTCTATCCTATGTAAAATGTCTAAGACTTATCCTAGTTCATCCTTTATGTTTTTCCTTCAAAAATTTCCACCTATTTCTCATACAAAACTCATAATTTAGTAGAATATAGCATGGAGCAAAAGGAAAAAAAAGAAATGTTGAGGTAATGGAAAAGGGAATTTTGCTATTTAAATTCTCGGTTAAAACTATGATTATGATAAAGAATATATATTACCAAAATTCAATCCCTCATTTTTCAATATTTTTATCTATCTATGGTGTGTCCACTAAAGATTAAAATTATTATATATGAATATATTTATATAAAAGTGAGTCAAAGGCAAATAGGCAAATAGTTTGTCCCCTAGTAAGTTAACATTTTTATTTGTCGATGTTGTCCCTTTCTCAAATAGAGAAATATTTTGCTAACAAAGAGGAACTTTGGAGTTGTAACTTTCTGATCAAAACTATGATATAGTAAAGGGAATACATACCCACCAAAGTTCTTTCTTTTATTACTCAATTTTTATGTCCAGTATCTCTCCTTTAAAGAATGAGATATATGACTATATTTATATCATTGTTATTATGTAAATAGTCTTGATTTTATAAGACATAACTACTTAAGAATGTTTATTTATTAACATTTTTTCTCTATGATGAGGTAGTGATTGTCAGTTCTACTAGTGAAAGTGAGTGCCACAATGTTTTAGATGATTCTATATTTTCATTCTTGATGGTCAAGGTATGTCATTATAAAAAGAAACCATCACATAATTTATTATTGGAGGTTTAATCATGATTGATATCCATTCACAAAATTGGCTAATTGATGTTAATTTCAATAACGATAATACTAATTTTACTCAAACAAGCCCTAAATACTGAATTCTTAAGAAGTTTCCTTGTGTATGAAATATAGATCAATGCTATAATATATTGCTATTTATTGAAATAAAAAATAGATGTTACATTTGTCTTATTGGATAAAATCTTATTGTCTTCATTTCAAGAAAATTTCAATTTTAAATTGTAATCTAATATGAATTATGATGCAATGATTAATGATAAATTAAAATTGTACATAACCACATAAATTATAAATAATATTAAATTTAGAATATTAATTTATGATGGGTGTAGTTGTAATGCTCCGAGCTCCTATATAGTTTTCACTTCCTAGCCATAGTGAACATGATATAAAAAGTTAGTCTACAATGATAAGTATAAACTTGTGTTGTCAAGTCATTTAATTTATGAATCTTGCTATTCCACCTTTTATCAATAGAAGGAAACATTAGCAGCTAGAGAATTATAATTAACTACATATGAGGGGAAAATGAAAATTAAATATACAAAGTGTAAAGGAAAAGGGAATGGTGGCAACTGGAGATTTTTATAACATACCCTTTAAATAAGGGAAGCCAGGAATCTGTAAATATCAGGGATGTATTTCTATAAACCTTGAATTTTGAATTGTTGCTTGGTTTTAATGTTTATTATTCCATATAATTTCATATATCAAAACATGAAAACTTTGTTTGTTTAATATTTATTATTCCATATAATTTCATATATCAAAACATGAAAACTTTGTTTGTTTCATCTTTTGAATTGATTTATGATAACAACCCTTGAAAATAAGGAAGGAAAAGATAAGAAATCCACATCTATTAGAGGTAATGCCAACTTAAGTAACTATAGGAGAATGAAAGGTTTTGTTATTATAATATTTGAAAGGACAAACTAAAGGACATAGATTACTACATAACTATGTAAAAAAATCATATTGTATAATTAAATAGGATTAGTAAGATACTGTTAATTATACTACTATATAGAAAATTGTGTTTGTTAGATGTGGTTTAGGACAAGCTTAACTACTTAATTGTTTATTGATAGGTGATTTAATTTTTAAAAGAGATAAGAATAATTTAAAAATAAGAAAACACTAAGTTCTAACAAAATTTTCATTTGCCAATATCTCAAGCTAATTTAACCAAATTTCAATCTATAGTCATTTTTTTTAAAAAATTTAGACTTAGAGTTGATCTTAAGCTTGAGCATAGTGGTTTAGTTTGGTCTAACTCAACAATTTTCTTCAAAAATATATATATAAGGATTTGCTTATCATTAAATGACGCCATTTTATATATAAATATAAATATATATTTATATATGAAATGACGTCATTTAATGATAAGCAATTGTTGTTTCAATACATATCATTGAAATTGCTCAGTCTATATAAAAACCTCATTTCAACTATATTCTTTATCCCTCTCTAGCCAACTTTATGGTAAAACAACATCGTTTTAGCTCCATCCCTCTCTATCCAACAATGTAGTCATTCTCACATTAAATTCATTGAAATTAAAATACCATTAGTTCATTTTCTACCTTTGCTCCCTTTACAGTTCCTCAATTCCTTCTCTACTTTTGCTCCCTTTACTTGGCTTGTCTCACCAGTCACTATAGAGTAACCTTTTCATTACTAGTTGAAAAAAATCCTTCCTTACCAAATTTCTAGAAAACTAGTTGTGAAGAAATTATACATACCTTTGTTTTCACCTTAATCTTTTAAAAATGGTCTCAGTTGCCAAGCTTATACCATTATAGTTCCTTTGATTATTTAAATTTACTAAAACTTGACATCTTTTTCATGACTCATCTATTGTATGAAAGCATTTGTTTTTTATTTTAGACATCTCATGTTTAAGAGTTTAGGAAATAACATTTCTTTACATACTTTGTTTTTCGTTAGGTTTTATCTTCAAACAATTTACTTTCTTTCCTTTTCTATTCCATCAATAAAGATCTTGGTTAGTCAAAAATGTTATAACTTGTATACTACTACTACAAGATTTTTTGCTCTGATATCAATGTGTTGTTTATATTTCATTTCACAATTATATGATTTAATCCTTTGGTTTTAACCATAGGTGGTTTATATAACCAAATACTTTCAAGAAATGTTTGCTCTTTGTTTACAAATTTTTTTATGAATTGTTTTATTGCTAAAAGACATATCTCTTTATGGGTAAAAAGTTATATCCTTCCTAGGTTTTAGTATAAGAAATATGTTGTAGTTAATAGATTGGTAATTTCATAGTTTTAGGAGTTCTATAAATAGTAGATGGAAAAACTTTAGTTTTGATGTCTAGCCATAAAATCTAGAATTAGGGAGGAAAGTTATTTCCATCTAGATAGAATTTATTTTCTTGGGGTAAATGTTTGACATAGTATGTCTGTATGCATATTAAGAGCACGAGTTGTTAGTTTTAGCACTTTAAAAGGATGAAGGGTTTTGTTTAGGGCTAACAGGCTGTTTTCATCCTTTGTGAGGCGTCTAGCTCCAAACATCACATCTATCACACTATTGGATTCATGGTATTGGAGACTTGGACTCGGGTGCCTTTAAACATTTTGTGACTCTTTCAGCTATCATTAGACCATTACCTAGATGATAGGCTTAATCAAAATTAACCTATTTAAGTAGTATTGACATCTAGTTTTAGCTTACTAAGGCTTTGGATTTGCATAATTATGAAATATAGATGCCTAATGATTGACCTATTTCGTGAGTTGGTCAATTATGGAATATTCGCAAGTGCACAAAATAGTTGTAGCTAGTACCGCTAACTACGAGTAGATCCCATAAAGATGATAAATACTAATAATTACTCTTTCCCTATTATTTATATAATAACCGAGTTCCAAAACTACTGAGAGTTAGAGTGTTAGATTACTTAGTCACATGAATTACATCATACTAAAATGAATTTAACACATTTAGGATATGGTTTTATGATTTCATTCACATGCATAATATGAATATACACACATGAATTTTACATCATACTAAAATGAATTTAACTCAATTGACATGTTCTGGGGTATGAAAGTTTCAGAATGATTATGATATGATTGTGCATTTCTAATGTCTTGTATTTTTATTTACTAATAAAAAGAATTGATGGATTGCAATTAATAATTTGGGGTTAAATGTTATAATTGGGAGATTCATGAATTAACACGTATATTTAGCCTAGGAAAAAATTTTCAAGTGGCAAGACAAATTGATATGTGGAAATTTAGGATGACTAAGCTTATAAAATGAGGGACATATGATAGTAGAATTGAGTGACAGATAGCTTAAAAAATTGATTGATAAATGATACAAGAAATAAGTGGCATTTGTAAGCCTAAGGAGTGAACATGTAGCTAGCTTAGACACTTGACAAATGTCCTTAAACTCATCTTACACCTACACCATATGTAATGCCAGACTCTCTTAGCCCTTTTGTATTGGTCTGTACTTGGAGATGCTGCTGTATATTGATATATACATGGTTCTATATGAGTTCAAAGATGTATTTAAATCCTTTTAGGTATATATTCCAGTGATTTATAATGTTATATACCCTTATATAAACTTAGAGTTCATCGGTATTCGAAATCTTGGAGATTTCTAACATATAAGCTTCTAAGTGTGTAAATCCAAGTCCATTAGATGGATATGACCATGGTGGCTAAGTTAAATGTGTTCTAATTCCTTAGAGGTGATTAGAAATGATTTATAGACTTATTGGACAGTTAGAAAACTTAATTGGAAAAGTTGATGTACGTAAGGGCTTATTTGTCAATTGTTAAAAGTTAAAGGACTTAAAATGTAATTTTTCAATTCTTGGAGGATTAATATGTAATTTTATAAAATTAAGGGCCTTAATTATTATTTTCAAAAGTCCAGGGACTAAAATAAAAAAAAGTTTTGGTCATTTCCAAATTTTGGGCTAATTGCAAATTTAAGAAAAGTTTGGAGAGTATAACGGTAATTTCACATAATCTAAGGGAAAAAAGGTAATTTCACCATATTTAGTCAAAGAAGAGTCAATATTCTAGACCCTTCTTTCATTTATGGCTGTGTACCCCACCATTAAAGACTAGAAACATTTTGTTTTAATTGAAAGAAAGGAGAAGAAAGGAGAAGAGAGGAGGAGAAGAACCCATTCGGCTATCACTAAAATTCTACCATTCTTTTTTATTCTTCGACCCAAATCATGGTGTTCTAAGTTAATTTGGGATCAAGGAACTCAAATATATCATTAGATTTGAGAAATTCTCAAAGGATTTTAAGATATCACCAAAGGAAAGTTTAGGTAAATTTTGTCTCATCTCACTCTACATTAGGATTTTAAGTTTGGTGTTAAGATATGTTGTTCTCCGTGCTTGAATATGCATGAAACATGGTTTAGATGAATGAAATGAGTCATGGAGAAGTCCCTTTAAGCCAAAACTGAAATGTTGGATCTTTGCAACCTGAGCTAGAGGAACATAGTGAAGTA
>JANZLD010591171.1:0-13664 GCA_026413575.1 Erythroxylum carthagenense
TATATATATATTAAAAATAAAAATATTTAATATTTTTAAAATTTTGGGGGCCAGTGGTGTGGCTCCGTCAGTGCTTAAGGGTATGTGGCAATGCATTATAACATTCAAATATGTATAAATGTCAAATTGGTTTTAACTAATCTTTCCATTGATCATTTTTTGTATAATTTAATCATTTTATAATACAATGTTATGATTAGACATAAAGTATGAAATTAATATCTAGTTTATTTTAATCTACTCACATTAGTTCTCAATCATTGGTAATTAATTAATAAAATTTGTAAACTATTTTACAAAGTGTTATTCAACCTTATCCAAATTATTTAATAAATAACGATCATTATGAGATATTGAATCTTATTTGGGTATAATTAGTATTTTAGAATTATTTGTAATTCTAATTTCAATTAAAGTATTAAAATGTCTAAAGTTTATTATAAATAAACTTAAGCTCTAATAGAGCTAGTATTTCCTGCTTAACTCTCTCTCTAAGGATTATAGAGTTCTCTCAATATGTTTTGTAGATATTGTTAGAGACAAAATACTTGTGCAGCTATGCTAGTTAAGATAGATTGATTCAAAAATGATTCGAATGATACAACAAGAATATAATCAAATTTTGGGATAAGATAAGAATTAAGATTGATGCTTTTATTATAATTAATGCATTAATCATTTTATAAAATTAAAGTGATTATAATTTTTGAAAAATTAAAATACAAAAAATTATAATTATTCCACTACAGTTATAATCTTATCCGTCTTAACTTTCCAACAGCAAACAGGTGGACTCTTCCCTTTCAGCTTTCGAGGTCTTTTTTATTAGGTCGGCTCTTGCCTTGGACCTCGTGGGCTTGTCATGCTTCTAGCTCTTCTTTTTAGTTTTTATAGACTTTTTGTATAATCTAATGCGTAGAAAAGCAAAGTTATTGGATAGATTCATGTTAATTCCTCGTGTTGTTAGGAGATGACAATCCCAGCCTTGGGTGGCTCACCACTCTTAATTTAGTAACCTTCCAACGTTATTTTGGTTAATGAAGATCATTAAATGATAATTAATGGTTGCAGAGAAAGAATGAAACAATTTTGGGTGGAGATCGTGAAAACTACGTAATCTTTTCAGCTTCCAAACTAATCATTTTAGCTTCCAAACTAATGTTAACTCTCTTTTAATTGATGAAGAGCATTAATTGCTAATTAATGGGATTAGACATCTAGTTATCACTTGAAATAAACGCGGTAGTAATTGGACCGGACTGCTGACACTAAACATCCAGATAGATAACTAGAAAATTAATAATTTGAACTAAACCTGTTCTGATACCATATTAGATTTTTTAATATAGGTAGAGTATAGTGCATATTATCTAAATTAGGCTTAGGTCAACCATTGCGAAAATAACTAAAATTAGTCAATTGGTTAGTTAACCCTTACCACTTATAAACTCTTTAACATTTTTATATTTAATCAATAAGCATATTCTAACAGTTTGTGCCCTCTTGTAAGTTAAAATTGTAACCCTACCATGTTAATCATTTTCAATAATGGAATTAAACGAGCATCTTGTTCCAATAGTAAGATATAATATATTAATATTTATTTTTGACAGTGACATAATTTAAAGCTTTTTTATTTAAAAATTAAATAATACCATAAATAATTTATAATGCTACATTTACTATTATGTTAATTCCCATCAAAGAAAATTTTTTATTACTTAAAATTTAATAAAAATTACTTGATAATTAAATAATACTGTAAATAGTTGATATGATATACTACATTTACCATATGTTAATTACCATAAAAAGAAAAATTTTTATTACTTAAAATTTAATAAAAATTATTAATTATTTAGACCTTTATCTAATTGATTGACAAAATAATCCATAACTTGCAAAATAGGATAATATTTGGCTTAGCAAACTTAGAGTAGTCAAAAGTTAGAATAGTTAATAAATTATAATATAATTTACTCCTAAGTATGTTAATTTCTTGTATTTTTAGAAATTAGCGTTTCTCTATCATTAAAATTTGCTCTTTATTTTTTCCTCTGTCATAGATATAATACCATTGATATATCGTTATGATATATTGTCGAGTTATTGGTGTTCTGTTGTTCCTGCATACTTCTTCCAACTCCATATAGGTACTTTTGTTCTTTTTCTAGCCCAACTGTGTTATATTTGGTTTACATTATGTTGTCTAAAAAGTATTTTTCCGGAAGTGAAAAAAGAAAAAAAAGAAGAAAACAAGTAGAACAGTTAATAAAATCTCCAAAAAGAGCAATTAATAAATTTATTAAAAGTGTAGGCTCCTTTAGTGAGAATCATGAGAAATTAGGTAAAGATAGTTTTGAATAACATAAAGAAAATTTAAATGATGAGATTCATAATCATGATGATATTAGAAACTTAAATGAACATAATCATGTATCAAATGCATCCACTTTAGAAAATTTAAAGACAGATAAGCAAGTAAGCCCTATATTAGATATTTATGATCCTAGAAATTGAGATAATCTTGATAATAAAGCAAGGGACATTTTAGTTTAAAAAAAAGGGCCTATAAGAGAATTGAAGCTTGTGTTTTCTTTAGACAATACCTCTCAACATTTTTCATATTCTTATTATTATAGAAATTTGAGTAATGGAGAGATTAACGATAGAAAATGGTTGGTTTATTCTAAACATATAGATAAAGTATATTGTTTTTGTTATAAGTTGTTAAAATCTAATAGCAAACAAAATGCATTAGCAAATGATGGATTTAGAGATTGGGAGCATCTTAGTGAGAGACTCAAATAATATAAGAATTACATTGAGCATACGACTAATATGATAAATTGGAATGAATTAAGAGTAATATTGAGCAAAAAATCAAAAAGTTGATAAAGATTTGCATCAAAAATTGTAAAGGAGAAAAAACATAGACAAGTTTTGATAAGAACAATTTTTGTTGTGAAATATCTTGCTAAATATATTTTAATTTTCGAGGTTCTAATGAGAAACTTTATCAAGATAGTAATGGTAATTTTTTAGGGTTGGTTGAGATGATTGCTGGATTTGAATTAATAATGTAAGATCATATTAGATGTATTCAAAATCATGAAATTCATCATCATTATCTTGGTCACAAAATTCAAAATGAGTTGAATTTTCTATTGGCCTAATGGTAGAAGTTTTATCATATGAATCATTAAAGAGGCAAAATACTTTTCTATTATTCTTGATTGTATCTCATATTTGAGTCATCAAGAGCAAATGAGTTTGTTAGTATGCTGTGTGAATATGCCAATAATAAAATAAAAATAGAGGAGTTTTTTTATAGTTCTTGAAGGTAGATGACATATTTGGATTGAGACTTTTCAATAAATTATTGAAAGGATTTAAGTCTCTTAATCTTAATGCCTATAATGTGAGTATGACAACGGTTCTAATATGAAGGAAAAAACTATGGGGTTCAAAAATAATTACTTGAAATCAATTTGAGAGCATTATATATGTCATGTGCTTATCATAATCTTAATCTTACTTTTAATGATATGACACATTCTTATGTTAAAGCTGTTTCATTTTTTAGAGTTGTGTAAAGCATTATGCATTATTTTCAAGTTCTCCTAAAAGGTGGGAGATTTTATTTGATAATATTTTAGGCTTAACCATGAAATCATTATCTAATAGTCATTGAGAGAGTCGAATAAAAAGTGGTAAAGCTATTAGATTTCAAGCTCCTCAAATAAGATTGGCTTTAATGGAATTATCTAGATCTTATGATGGCGCCAAGTCAAAAAGTGAAGCGGAAAGTTTGGATAGCGTACTTGAGAATTTTGAGTTTTTACTTGGTATTGTTATTTAGTATGATATTTTATTTGCTATTAACGCGGTGAGTAAAAAGTTGCAATCTAAATCTATATGTATTATCACTACCATAAAGCAATTAGAAGGTGTGATGGTATTTTTTGAAAAATATAGAGATGAAAGGTTTAGCTCTAGTATGAATATTGTCAAAAGCCTTGCACATGAGATTAATGTAGAGCCTACATTTCCAACTAAACATTGTATTATTAGTAAAAAACAATTTGATGAAATTGATCAAGTTGGAGGAATACAATCAACTGAAGATTCTTTTAGAGTTAATTACTTTCTAGTTGTTGCGAATATGACAATTACTTCGTTGAAGAATAGATTTAGATAATTAACGACATTTGAAAATATTTTTAGATTCTTATTTGATTCAAAGAAATTGAGGTCGTTGGACGATAACCAATTAAGAGAATGTTGTACTAATTTTTTAACAACTTTTTTCTCATAATAATGTGTCGGATAAAGATTTAGATGATCTTTTTTCTGAATTGAAAGTGTTGCAAATGACTTTGCCAAATGAGTTAATATCATCAATTGAAAGTTTAGAAATTGTTAAAGCTATAGATTGTCATCCAAATGTTTCAATTGCTTATCGAATTTTATTGACTATACCTGTGACTGTAGCTTCAACTGAAAAAAGTTTTTCAAAGTTAAAATTATTGAAAACCTACTTGAAATTATCAATGTCACAAGAAAGGTTGAATGATTTAGTTATTTTATGTATCGAGAAGAATATAGTGGACAATATTGATCTTGATAATATTATTAATGATTTTACATCTAGAAATGCACAAATAATTTTTTTTTTTCATAAATTATGATCATCTGTGTGTTTGTTAGTGCAATTCTTATAGTGTTTTGTAATATAATATTGTTGTTCGATTGTTGATATTACTATTTTGTTGTTACAGTTACTATTTTTAGTTTTTTAATTACGAACATTTGTAAGATATTATTAACTGATGTTATGATCATTTAGTATTTTGTTGAGTATGTAAACTTATAAATTGAGTTACTTATACATAAATATTAAATTTTAATAAATTAAAATATGCTTTTAAAGTTTACATGTTTGTATATTACCGATTTATACTTTACTCAAGGCCTATAAAAAGTTAGGAACGACCCTAAGAGATTACATGATTTTCTTAGACCTACATTCGTTATTCTTTGAATGAGTGTCAGATAAATTATCAAATACACACTTCAATTTATTTCTAAGATAAATTAATTGACACACTCAATTTAACATTAGTTATTTATATATATTATACTTAATTGCTTTATCACGTGCTCATGTCTCATTTCACAATGATTTGTATTCATTTTTTAAATAATAATCTTTTGTTTCATTTGTTAAATGGGGACAGGCCTTCCTTGTTAAGACTTTTAATTCCTTTTTTTTTTTGGTATCCTCTCAAAATTGACCGTAGATGTGAACATATGGTAAGTGCTTTGAGTGGAAAAAAGTCCTCACAGGGCTACCTATCTTGGTGGTCTAAGGACCATTTATCTCTCAACATTGAGTGTCTAAAATTTCATAAGATTCCTTTATTAACCGTATGATTCTAATCTAATTTTCAATGTAAATTTCCTACTTTTGCTCTCGAGGAAATGGTCTACGTTGTGAAACAAACTATTCTAAAACGTTTTTCAAGCATCCACTTGATATCAAATTATTCAAATAATTTATCTAAAATACATAATTTATAAATTATTTCGTATACATGTACTTAAACAATAGTGATTGCAGAGATATAAAAAAAACTATAATTACTCTATTATTAGAACCTACTTCATCCTTATTTTTTCCTCTTAATCATTTACTATTTGTATACTAAAAAAATAATAATTCTAATTTTATTGATATAAATTTAATCCTTATCACTGAGTTTATTACTAAAAAACCGAACTTTTTAGTTGCTAGGAACAATTACAGAATTGGTGGTACAGAGCTAATCCAAGAAAAGGAAAATAAATGCAGCAGCCGTATGAGCAAGAGCAGATTTGCGGTGAGAAGCACTTCTGGTACATGCAAGAAGATAAACTTGAGAAAACCCAAAATCAGGTAAAAGATGAAGATATGGTAATAGCTCCTTCTTTCTCCTCTTCTTTAACAACTCAAACCTGAAATCTCTCTCCAATCCAAATCCCCAACAGACAAAGTCGATCTGATGAAATGCAGGTCCTTTTCGGATCGGCTCGGCGGTCGCTCATTTTCAGGTCGACATCCTGAGAGGATGGTGGATTCAGCAATTTCGTGATTTAATTCCCGAATTCATGAAGAGGAAACTCGAACAGAGTTCAGTTTTTGCGTTGTTATACCAAAACCAGTTACTCAACAATGCAAGTAGGATTCACTTCACTGTGAGGTTACGAGACACTTCACTTAATTGAAGATTTCTACTTTTAATCGAAATAAAAGATTCCGAAAACAACTCTAAACATAAGATTATGGTTCAGGTTCAAGCCTCTGCAACTCTGAATTTTTTTAAAATAAAGAAACGACTCGTTTGATAGAAAGGGTCTTCTTCAACCTTCAGTCAGGTCATAACAACCCGGTTCATGACTCGCCAGATACCAAACAACTATTACAGTATAGTCCTAGTTGTGGTACACAGGAAGTATGCTTCGTCGATCCTGCAGTGTGTGAAACCTTGTACGAATTATACTCCTAATGCGGACATAAACCGAATTTATGAACTTCTCAATTGTGGTGAAGAGAAGCTGATGATCCACCGAAGCAATGACACAGATTCCATACAAGAATGGGTGGATTGAGCTTGGAAAGATCATTGATGCAAGAAAAGCTATAGAAAGCGACCCGGAAAAGAAATTAAAACGATGAACAAAAATTGTGTACATCTGAGCATCACCTGAGAAATTCGCCAATTCGACGGCACAGCCCAGACAATAAACCAGCAAACAACCAGTAGCGAGTAGAACTCTGATGGGATGTTCTTCAAATGCAGAATCAGAAGCATTTCCCTGATACTTGAGTTGAAGCAAGTTAAGGAGCACAGGGACGATAAAGGCAACGATGGCATGGAAGGAAAGATTTGGAGCAATCTGACAGAACACAAACTGGTTGATCGTGTTAAGAATCACTGCATTGATTGTTTCTGGCATGTTTTCAAGAGGTGGGTTGATCCCTACACACTCTTTGTAGAATTGGTACAATTTTGATTAGCTTGGAGGGGGAACTTTGTTTCATGCTTCAATATATATAATGTATGGAGTTCGCAGATTTGAGGACATGTTTGAGCTCCGGTTTTGAATCCATTAATTAAGTTTAAGTTAATTAAATACAGAATCTTGTGGTCTTAACCGTTCACTGACAACTGGGATCATCGTGGACAATCACACTCGCTTAAAAATGGTCTCAGTGCCATACCACACTCGCTTCCGTATTGGACTGTCACGCCAGTGTTGGGCCCCATATCTACCAATCACATCAACCATATTTCAGCACCTTATGTCCCAACAAATTAAGTGGACCAATACAGATTCTATTGCAGGTAAGTTGACTAAGTAAAGAAACCTGGGTGGTCTTGAGTGGTGATTTACAACTTGGACAGTCGTAGACAATAATAGGTGGTCTCTTCCCCTTCAGCTTTCAAGGTCTTTTCATCAGGTCGGCTCTTGCCTAGGACCTCGTGGCATTGCGGAACAGAGCTTTATACACTCTGCGAAATAGATGGTCTCATTTATATATTAAGAAAACATTCCCTGCCTGCATATAGTCTATCCAATTTGCTGAGAGCATCACAAACGTTTCCGACAGCATAACAGTGAGTAAATGTCTGTTCAAAATATAGCTCAGGTGTATGTATGAATGTATAATAACACTCAAATATGTAGGAATGTTAAAATAATTTTAACTAACCTTTTTATGCATAATTTTTTAATATAATTTAATCATTTTATTATACAATGTTATGATTAGACATAAAATATGAAATTAATGTCTAGATTATTCTAACATACTCATATTAGTTCTCCACCGTTAGTAATGGATTAATTTATAAAATTTGCAAACTATTTTACAAAATATCATTCCATCTTAGTCAAAGATTTCCTAAATCAACACTTATCAAGAGTAATGAAGCATTCTTCTTAATTTAGAGTGATGAATTGTATATTAATCACTCAACTATTTCTATATAGTTTATATTATATCTAATGACTACTGATAGAGTTACCCTTGACTAGTCAAAATATAACAATCTTTATATGAGATACTTTAGAGATTTTAAGTCAAATGATCACTTATACAATCATCACAATGAGGATCTCTATAGACATACAAGTGATGTCCCAAATAGAATTCTCATATAGGACCAATTCAGTAAACTTCTTCTTTAACATGAACTCATGTATTTATTTAAGTATCTCTATACATTAATCTATGAGATAAATTTTTTCCTATGAATTTTACCATATACACCTTAATATGTATAAGATAAATAATACCTTTAAATAGTTATTTCACTAAGCTATAACCAACTAATTGATTGTAGGGCATAAACTAATAATCTCCTATTAGTTCTAAGAGAATCGTTTAAGTATCTTATACCATATCTCTAGATGATGATCATGCTATTACTAGGACATTTTAACAAGATTCTCTATAGTGCGTATTTGCTTATATTTTATAATTTTCATCTTAATTATCATTATAAGTAAGATAAATTGTCTACATACATATGTAGATCTTTGATGATACCTTAGCATCTTTTGCATGTGTAATGGCTCCAATATTCTACAGTTTATTACTATCTTGAAAATTTGAAAGAAGTATACTAAGGTTATTAAAGAACTTCTTGATCCAGTAATCATTTATTAATTAAAAATTGTATTATGACTTAATTAGTAAGCTATACTGGAACCTGTTCAATCTCAAAATAATATTGTTCTACGTAAAATATACCTTAACTAGAATTTACTTCTAAAGCTGGCATTCTTATAATCTTGAACTCGAATATGAATTCATACATAGAATAATATGTATCTTCAATAATTCATAAGTATTAGATATTTCAAATACTAACATCTTTAGTACATTTTTTGTGTACTTGGAGTTTAATAGGTAAATAACTTCCGTATCTATTATCACAATAGATCAAATTCTTATAACTAAGAGTTGTTCTTAGACTATTATATATTCAACAATTGAAAATATGATTTTTTTTTGTTCTATATGATCAATATGTCTGTATATACTCTCACTTAAGAGGACAAAAATACTCCCACTTACCTTTTTGTAGGCATGATAAATTCACAATCATTTCCATAACAAACTGTTTGAATTCATCATAAGAATGAATCTTTCAACATCTCATAGCCTTCAACTATATGTTAAATGTATCAATAAAGTCACTAGTTTTAATTGGATGTTTGTTATGAGATTTGAACATATTAAATTTCGTGTTACTCCCACAATTTATCTTGAGAACCATTCTCTTATAAGTATACATTGAAACAAACACTTTATTTAATAAGGTTTACAAGATTATATCCAACCTTTTAGATATCTCACAACCTTTTACTATCCGATTTAGTTTTAAACTTGTTGGATAATACATGCTTCAACTAAGTTTCGCCTTCCCAAATCGTTAGCTTTGACTCTTCGAAAGTCTCACCATTCTATATTTAATATAGAATCTTGTTAGTTAATTTCATTAAAACTATCGAAAGTCAATTATTGTACTAGGTTTAGCTATACAAGAATATTGCATTATATCTCATATTGTATTTTCTTTTTATGCAAAATCATACTATTTTGAAATTTAGTTTTGGAGATATTCATTAGAGAATTTTATTCCCTATAAATAACAAAAAAGTTAACATCTCACCACATCGATTTTACTGAAGTGCTTTATCATTCTTAATGCTTAACTTTACTTAGATTTAAATAATTTAAACTTTTCAAAAAATTTAATTGAGGTTTTATTTAATACATATAACTAATATCACATAAAGTCATTAGTAATTTAATGAAGTACAAATTTCATCCTTTTATGAATTTGCCAATTGTATCAGATTTAACAAGTCAATAGCATCACCATTTTTCATCAAAGGTTGATTCGATTATTCTTCAAATTAAAAGTTTTACAAGTTCAATATGATTTATACAAGGATAGTATCGGTTATCTAACTTTATATTCTTATCACTTATGTTAAGCATAAGTCTCCCTCAATCTAACACATACAAACTATTTGTATACACTTGGATAAACTAGTTTTACTTAATTATCTATTTCTTATCATGTCTTAAACATTTTAATAATGTTAAATCTAAATTAAGTATCAAATACTTAAAAACATGAATTATAATATATGTGATCTCCATCGTATTTGTATAGGTAAGCAAACTCATGCAATCATTTTTCTTTTAATGACAAATATTATCATTTCTAAGCCAATGCCATCAATTGTAGTCTATAGTTATGCTTTAGTGAGCTAAATTGAATGAAACAATTGCATAAGGTAGTATATGTCTTAACTCTACTTCACGCAACTATTTGTATTATACTATCATGGTATTGATATATATCTTACATGATGTCATTAAAGGTTATAAGATATTAGTCAACTTAAAATGTCATTATTTTTTTAATCTATATGATATTGACATATCTTTAAACTTTTGTTACCAAACCTTCAATAGGGATTATTACCAAGATTGTATAACAGACATATAAAATTTCTTTCTTCTCAAACCTATTCATTGTCTAAGAAATTCTGATCCCTAACTCTTAGTAGCAACTAATATTTAAAAAAATATAAATATAAGAAAAAAAAGTAATTAGATATATGCTATGATAACTAAATAAGATTAGGAATTTAATAATTTATCTGATTATTTCTACTATTTTATTCAAAATAATAGCCCTCACTATTTTTCGAAAAGATTATTTTAATCTTTCTAGTGGGCTTGGATTCTATTTAAATTTCATTGATCTTAAGTTTGCTCAACAAATTAATTAAACTTATATTAAATAGATAACAACTTTATCGATCAGAGCTCATATGATTATCAAAATTGTTAGGTGACAACTCTTGCTAAGATATATCTTATATATTATGCCTAACACTATCTTTAAATTCATGTGATTTATGAGTTTGCTCATCCAAATCATACAAATTTAGTTAAGTAAAATTCACCTTTATAAGAATAAACATTGCTCAGATTAAAGCATCCTTGAATTTGCTAAAAAATCCTAACAATAAATAGAACTTTGATTTATACTTATAACAATGAAAGACGAGTGATTTTCAAAATATGTACTTAATATTTTAAAAATTTTATTCGTCACATCAAACACATAACTATATGTAATAATATTATAATAACTATATGTAATAATATTATACATATAAAACATACAATAAAATATGCATCAAAATATATCAATATATATTATATTTCCATCTTAACTCCCATAACAAAATTTAATTAAAATAAAATTTCAATAAATTATGATTCTATTTTTGCCTAGACTTCTTTAACAAAATTTGATTGAAATGAATTTTCAATAAATTATGATTCTTACTTATTATAACTTAAAAAAATTCTTTCTTCAAAATCTTATAAGACATTTTAATTCAATTAGAAAGTTATTTCTAATCTAATTAGAAATAAAATTTTAATTAGAAAACCATTTTAAATATTAAATAAACCAATTTTAAAATTAAATAAGTTACTTTTAACTTTAATTAAAAATTTTCTTTATATAATTTATTTAGAGATTAAACTAATTAGAAATATTGGCTTAATAAATTAGAAAAATATTTTCAAAAATATTAAAGAAATCTCAATTTTTTCAATAAAAAATAAATTTATTTTCAAATTTAATCAAGAAAAATGGATTTTATAATAAATCAAGAAACTTTTTTTCTTAAATAAAGAAACTATTTCTAAATAGATAGAATAATAATTCTCTAAATAAGATAAAAATAAATTTAATTTATTTAAATCAAATTAGAATAAATAAATTTAATTAAGAAACACTTTCCTTAATTATTAAAGAAAACACTTTTCTTGATTTTAAAGAGTCTAATTAATTAATTTTAATTTAATTAAAATATAGCTAATTTTAGTTTTAAAAACAACTCTTCTAAAATTTAAATTTATGAATCAATCTAATTATTAATCTTAATCATATTTAAAAATAACTGATTTAATATTTTAATTGATTTTAAATTTAAAACTTTTTAAAATTATATTTAAAATTTGAGTTAAAATATGAATACGTTATTCCGCTCCTAAAGTATTTTTATTCATCTTTATAATTCTAGGTTTAAGTCACACTTAAACTTGTATCCAATCATTTTGTTATGGCTTAAGTTTATAATAACTTTGTCAAACACGTCACATTGACCGTAGACGTGAGCATGTGGTCAGCAATGTGTTTTGAGTGGGAAAAAGTGATCACAAGACTACCTATCTTGGGTGGTCTAAGTGACTAATTAAGAACCATTTATCTCTCAACATCGAGTGTCTACAATTTCATCAGATTCCTTTATTAACAATAAAGGCAGATGATTCTAATCTAATTTTCAATATGTTCTTTATTGCATAGTGTAAATTTCCATCTTTTGCTCGCGAGGAAATGGTCTTAAGTAGTGAAACAAACTATTCTAAAAGGTTTGCACGCATCCACTTGATGTTATACGGCCATCGTTATTATTTGGAATATGATCATATATGGCGAATAAGTAAATTGTTTAATGGTAAAGTAGAATTGGTTGAAGCCCTATTACAGTTGGCTGGTGATGAATTGTCTATCACATTTGGATGACATTACATCTATGAAATACCCAAATAATAGAAAGTAAAAGAGAAATGATGTTGAACTCAATTGGACAAAAAAAACAAGTATATTTTTCAATTTGGCATATCGGAAGGAATTACTAGTAAGGCATAATCTTAATGTGATATATATTGAGAAAAATATTTGTGAGAATATTTTAAAAACTGTAATGAGAATTGATGGAAAATTAAAAGACACAATTAAGGCTAAACTTGACTTGGAAGATATAAATATTAAAAAAAGACTTGCATTTGAAAAGAAGAGATGATGGGTCATACATTATTTCCCCTACTTATTACAACATGTCAAAAAGGGATAAACAATCTTTTTGTCAATTTCTCCAATCATTCAAGTTTCCTGATGGGTATGCATCAAATATAGGTCGTTGTGTGACTCTTAAAGAAGGAAAAATGTCAAATGTCAGGGTTGAAAAGCCATAATTGTCATATACTTTTGCAATAATGTCATCTATAGTGCGACAAGTAAATCACCATTCTCTATTGTCTACACCAAGACATCTTAACACACGATAGACTTGCTTAAGCTACCTGAAGGTGGGGGGACTAATATTTCCACTAAGCATATGGTCAAACAAGTGGTAGCAATACATCAAGAGGTATAAAAAAAAAAAAGAAGCGGAAAACCAATGGCACAAACAAGCAACTAATTGTTGCATGCATGCTTGGCCCCTCCAAAGTCAAGTATGGAGGCTATTGGTTGCATGTTAAAATAAAATGATTTGTCTCTTGTTATAAGTCAGCAAAAGAAGCACCGAACATGGATAGCAATCTTCAAGCGTGGATTTGGTGAAGCGTTGATTGCGCAGAGATTGAAGGTTTCATCAGCTATAAAAGGGATATTTGCAAATTAGGAATATACAACATTCATTATTTCCTTTCTCAAAATCCTCCTATCCTCTCTGTATAATTTTAAGCCTTTTGTTCCAACCTTTGTACTTGTAAACATTCTCCACATATT
>JANZLD010591177.1:0-13664 GCA_026413575.1 Erythroxylum carthagenense
TTTATCTTTCCATTGACACCAAAATCACTCAATTTGGTTCAGTAATTTGGAAGATATGCCTCAAACATTTTCGGATTATTCCTCTCCAAAACAGTGTACTATACCCAACTTCCATCCAGAAATTGAACACCTTAGAGAATGGATCAAGATTCAGCTTCTTCATATAATTTGTAGCCCTATTACTCTAGTTTACTAAAAATCAAGAATCACCTCAATTGGAATCCTACAAACCAAGATATTATCAAAATACTGAAATATGTTTAGTAAAATATCCAATTCATGCTCCTTCCACAGATACCTTTACTTTGATTCAATCAATCATTTTCAATTTAATAACAAAACCATAAATTTTTGTGGAGAGATAAATAAATGTGTTAGGAATCCAATGCTTAAAAAATCAAGTCATTTGGAGGTCTAGAAAAGAAGTTATGACCAAAAGAGTCCAGTCTGATTTTGCTTTCATCATAGTTCTATCGTCTCATTTCTATCGTCTCATTTTCTTCCGTCTAATTTCTATCGTCTGCTTTTCTTCCATCTCATTTCTATCGTCTGCTTTTCTTCCGTCTCATTTCTATCGTCTGCTTTTCTTCGGTCTCATTTCTATCGTCTGCTTTTCTTTCGTCTCATTTCTATCGTCTGCTTTTCTTCCGTCTCATTTCTATCGTCTGCTTTTCTTCCGTCTCATTTCTATCGTCTGCTTTCTTCTGTCTCATTTCTATCGTCTGCTTTTCTTCCGTCTCATTTCTATCGTCTGCTTTTCTTCCGTCTCTTTTCTATCGTCTGCTTTTCTTCCGTCTCTTTTCTATCGCTGCTTTTCTTCCGTCTCTTTTCTATCGTCTACTTTTCTTCCGTGTCATTTCTATCGTCTGCTTTTCTTTTGTCTTATTTCTATCGTCTACTTTTCTTCCCTCTTATTTCTATCGTCTGCTTTTCTTCCGTCTCTTTTCTATCGTCTGCTTTTCTTCCGTCTCATTTCTATCGTCTGCTTTTCAGATTTCTGAACAAAATTGAATGATTTTTATGTCATTAGAAACTTAATAAAATAGGGAAATTTTTTTGAAGAAGTCAAATTGTAATTCTAGTTTGAGATTTTCCAAAATATGTTCTGAAATAGAAGAATCAGTTTGATCACGTCTTTTGACTCCGAATGTTAGGCTCTAAAAGTGAGGTCCAACATTGTTTGGTATTAGAGTTTAGGCTTTTCCCAGGCTTAAAATGCATAGTAGGACAAATTGTTGTGCTATGTGATTATTTGTTGCCTTGTGAATTGATTGATTTCATTAAGTGACATACATATCATGCATACATGTAGGAACTAAGATTAAAATGAAATGTAAGCTAATCATTAGTGTTTTCATTGAAGGAGTAAGATACCACCTCGTGGAAGGACACAAGGAGTTTTACAAGGGCCTGTTGCACTTGAATTTCCACCAAGAGAGGAGAGTACTGATGAGTCAGTAGCCCCAGAAAATGTTGAGGCTTTTGTAGGACAAGGTAGAGAGCCCGATTGATCACAGGCGCAAGAGTCGTCTGTTCTATCAGAGCAAGTGCCTACCTTAGATATGAGATTATTTCAGACATTTACTCAAGCCTTTGTCCAGGTTATGGGTCAGATGCCACAGCCTTTTGCTCCGACCCTAGTTAAGAAAAGGAAACAATTTGATAGGTTGAGGAAGTATGGAGCAGTAGACTTCTATGGGACTACTAATCTAGAAGAAGCTAAGACCTGGTTAAGAAAGACAGAGAGGGTATTGGAGCAACTAGATTGTGAAGATGATGAGAAGATTGTATATACTGTAAGTATACTTCAGGGAGATGCCTTACATTGGTGGGAGTGTGTACCGGGAAGTCAATTGAAATCGCTAGTGTTGACATGGAAGGACTTTCTCCCTACTTATAAGAAGAAGTATCTGTCTGAGGTGTACGTTCAGTAAAAGCAGAGGAAATTCTTGAGTCTCACCCAGAGGGAGATGACGGTTAGTGAGTATGAGCACTGGTTTATACAGCTATCCCAATATGCAGCTGAGATGATACTGAGTGAGGCGGCTAAATGTCGTTGGTTTAAATCAGGACTGCACCTAGCCATTAAAGAAAAAGTGGTGGTGCAGAACTTTTGTGACTTTCAGCAGTTGGTTGAAGTGACACTGAGGGTTGAAAATATTGAGAACATAAAAAGTGTTGTGAACAAAAAGAGAAAGGGAAGAGAGTAGTTTAAGAGGGGAGGTGGTGCTTCTGTGTCAGAGAAGAGTGCCAAGACCTTTCCTGTGCAGTCTGAGGAGAGAAGTTGTGGTATCAACAAGTCCAGACAGATGAGAATTGTTTCTCATCAAGCCTCAACAGCTACAGGCAATAGAAGGGGAGAAGGGGACAAGTCATTTGTCCCTAAATGTGATCATTGCAGCAAGTTCCATAGAGGAGGATGTTACAAAAACTATGGAGAAAAGGAGCACATGGCCAGAGAGTGTTCGAAGTATGCAAGAAGAGAGGGAACTCAAATGCTAGTTTAAAAAAGAACTGAGACAGTAGGGCACAAGACTATAACTGAAGTGGGCAGTTCTTAGGCAACTAAGAGAGTGAATCTTCTTGGGAGACCAAGGGAGCAAGCACCAAGTAGAGTGTTTGTAATGACACGTGAGGATGTAGATACCACTCCAGAAGTTGTGACTGGTACGGTTAAGTTATTTGATGATGATGTAATTATTTTGATTGATCCGGGTTTCACCTATTCGTTTGTGTCATCAAGTAGAATTGTGTATGGTAGAGAATTAAGCCCTTTGGATACTCCTTTAATAAATCCAATTGACCAGTATATTGTGATTAGTCAAGTTTATAGACTGTGAGATACATATTGGAGGAGAACAATTAGTGGTGGAGGTAATTCCATTGAAGATGGGAGGATTAGATGTGATTTTGGGTATGGACACTTTAGAGAAGTATAATGCTAACTTGAATTGCAAACAGAAGATTGTGGGGTTCGAATTTGACAACGGTTGAAAGGTGGTATTTATGGGGGATAGAAAAGTGAGTCTGACTAGGATTGTTTCAGTTCTGACAGTAAAGAAGAAGATGAGGAAAGGATGTGAAGCATTTTTAGCCTATGTGATAGACACAAAGGAAAATAGAGGAAAGTTAGAAGAAATTCCTTTAGTCATGGAATTCTCGGATGTCTTTCCTGAGGAATTACCAAGATTACCACCACCTAGGGAAATTGAATTTTTCATTGAACTTCTTCCAGGTACTACACCAATCTCAATTCTACCTTATCAAATGGCTCTGGAGGAATTGAAGGAACTTAAAGAGCAATTAGAAGAATTATTGGAGAAAGGGTACATTAGGCATAGCTCTTCACCTTAGGGAGCTCCGGTTCTTTTTGTAAAGAAAAAAGATGGATTGTTGAGAATGTATGTGGATTATAGGAAGCTCAATCATGTAACTATCAAGAGTAGATATCCGCTTCCACACATAGATGACTTGTTTGATCAGGTGTAAAGGGCAAGGGTCTTTTCCAAGATAGATTTGAGATCGGATTACAACCAGTTGAGGATAAAGGAGTACAGTGTGTTAAAGACAGCTTTTAGAACACGTTATGGTCACATTGAGTTCTTAGTTATGTTTTTTGGGTTAACGAATTCACCCCTGCAGCTTTCACGGACTTGATGAATAAAGTCTTTAAGCCTTTCTTAAGCCCATTTTTCATTGTCTTTATTGATCATATTTTGGTCTATTCTAAGAGTGATAAGGAGCATGAGGAATATTTAAGAATTTCTTTGGAGACACTAAGAAAGAACGAGTTGTATGCCAAATTTGACAAATGTGAATTTTGGCTAAAAGAAGTGACATTTCTTAGACATATGATTTCAGAGCAAGGAGTACATATGGATTCGAAGAAGATAGAAGCGGTTGTGAAATGGGAAGCACCTAAGAATATAGCTGAAGTGAGAAATTTCTTAGGTTTAGCCAAGTATTACAGAAGGTTTGTGGAGGGCTTTTCCATAATAGCTGCTCCACTTTCCAAATTGACAAGGAAGAATAAAAGATTTGTGTGCACGGAGGAATGCCAGAGCAGTTTTGGGGAAATGAAGAATAGACTTACAACTACACAGATTTTGATTGTGCTTTCTGGTAGTGAGGGATATACAATTTATAGTGATGCCTCAAGGAAGGGATTGGGCTGTGTGTTGATGCAAGGTGATAAAGTGATTGCCTATGCTTCTAGGCAATTAAAACCTTATGAGATGAATTATCCTACCTATGACTTGGAGTTAGCTGCCATAATTTTTGCATTGAAGATATAGAGACACTACTTATATGGAGTCACCACCAGGGTGTTTACAGACCACAAGAGTCTTAAGTATCTGATGAGCCAAAAGGAGTTGAATTTGAGACAAAAAAGGTGGTTAGAGCTGTTGAAAGATTACGACTTGATGATAAACTCCACTTGGGGAAAGCTAATGTCATAACGAATGCACTAAGTAGGAAGTCCACTATGTCACATGTGGAGACAGTGTATGTTCCTACGTTGAAGGAATTAGCTAGGCTTAAGGTAACATTAAGGCAAGTCGAGCCTGATTATGTATTGGCCAATTTTATAGTAAGGCTAGTGTTAAATGAGAAGATTAAGGGATTGCAGAAGCAAGATGAGTATTTTAGCAGGCTCAGAGAAGAGATTAAAAGTGGTAAACCTTCTAAAATAGGGATAAGAGAAGATGGATTGATGGTGATAGGCAACAAATTGTGCATTCCACATATGTTAGAGCTGAAGGATGAGATTCTCGATGAGGCGCACAATGCTCCTTATGTAATGCATCTAGGGAATACGAGGATGTATCGAGATTTGAAAGAGCATTTATGGTGGAAAGGAATGAAGAAAGATGTTGCAGAGTATACTAAAAGATGCTTAGTGTGCCAGCAAGTTAAGGTTAAACACCAAACACCTTCAGACAAGCTTAAACCTTTGTTGATTCCGGAATGGAAATGGGAGAAGATTACAATATTTTTTTTATGGGATTGCCAAGGACCAGCTGGAAGTATAATGCAATATTTTTTATTGTTGATAGGCTAACTAAGTCAACACATTTCTCGCTAATTAGATAGACAGATTCCTTGAATGCTTTGGCTAAGAAATATGTGGATCAAATAATCAAACTTTATGGGATTCCAAACTCTATAGTTTCTAATAGAGATATCAGATTCAACTCTAGATTTTGGGAAAGCTTACAAGAGGCTTTAGGAAATAAGTTGCACTTTAGTACAACTTTCCATCCATAGATTGATGGACAATCGGAGAGAACAATACAAACTTTGGAGGCAATGTTAAGAGTTTCTGTTATGGATTTCAAAGGCTTATGGGATGATCATTTGCCTTTAATTGAGTTTGCTTACAATAATTCCTATCACTCGAGAATTCAAATGGCACCTTATGAAGCTTTATATGGTAGGAGGTGCAAGACTTCTATTTGTTGGGATGAGGAAGGTGAAAGGAGACTTGTAGGACCTGAGTTGGTGCAAGTCATAGTTGATAAGATTAAATTGGTGAAACAGAGACTCAAAGCAGCTTAAGACAGAATGAAGAGCTATGCGAATGCACATAGAAAAGAGATGGAATTTGAAGTTAAAGACAAAGTATTTCTTAGAGCTTCTCCATAGAAAGGAATTTTGAGGTTTGGTAAGAAAGGCAAGCTTAGTCCGAGATATATAGGCCTTATGAGATCATTAAGAAGATTGGGCCTTTGGCCTATAAGTTAGCTTTGCCATCGGAATTATCTAAGATTCAAAATGTTTTCCATGTATCGATGTTGAAGAAGTACTGATCAGATCCTTCACACATAGTTCAATGATCAGAGGTCCAATTAAGGGAGGATTTGACATATGAGGAGCAACCGGTGGAGATCCTATATTCGAAGGAAAAGGTTTTGAAAAAAAAGGTTGTGAAGCTAGTTAAAGTCTTATGAAAGAACCATTCAACAGAGGAGGCAACATGGGAGCCTTTGGAAGCAATGAAGCAGAAGTACCCACACCTCTTCGTAGACTCAGGTAAGAATTTCGATGACGAAATTCTTTTGAGGGGGAGAATTATTATACTCTGAAATTTTTTTTAAAAAAATTATTTATTATTCGATTAATTATTTATTTGTGTTATTTTTAGTTTTATTTTTATTTTCTTGGAATTGAGATATTAAATTAGCAAGTATGAATAGAAATTAGAAATTAGAATGAAGTGCTAGAATTAAGTTAGCTTAAGTAGTTAGTAGGCTTATGTTAAAAGAAAGAAGGTTAAATATGGAAAGCCTAGTTTAATGAGGGGCAAAATGGGAAGAAAAACAAAACAAAAGGGACTTGAATTAGAAGAAAAAGAAAGAAGAGAAGAAGAAATCGTGAGAAGAAAAGAAGAGAGGAGAAAAACATATAGAAGAAAGAAAGAAGAGAAGATAGTCGTGAGAGAAGCTAGGGAAGAAGAAGAAAACGTGGAAAGAGAAAGAATCAAGTTTTTCTAAGGTAAATTTATCTTTCTTTCTTGCTTAGGTAGAGAAAGAAGTAGAGAATGGGTTGTGTTGAAAGAAGATGAGACCTATTTTGATTTTCGTGAGTTTTGAAATTAGGTTTGGTTTAACTAGCTTAGATGAACTATGGGTAGGTTAGATTTAAGCTTAATTTGTATTTATTACATTTTTGTGATTATTAAAGTTTATGAATTTTATTAGAACATTGTTTTAAATGAAACCTTGGTTGTTTTAGGAAACTAAGAGAATCCTACCCAAAAGCAAGAGGGAAGACAACCTTGAGTTGGATTTTTGCAAGCAAATTAGGTGGGTAATTTATTTATAGCTATTGTGTGATTAGG
This sequence comes from Erythroxylum carthagenense, assembly GCA_026413575.1. Lineage (NCBI taxonomy): Eukaryota > Viridiplantae > Streptophyta > Magnoliopsida > Malpighiales > Erythroxylaceae > Erythroxylum > Erythroxylum carthagenense. The sequence continues at coordinate 6,842 of JANZLD010591177.1, forward strand.
CAAATTCTTGCCTATGTGTGTGATTGTTGATTGCTTGAAATTGAATTTTTGTGATTTGATGGGAAATGCATGATGCATTGTGATTATGTTATACCGTGAAAGAGGTTATAACATTTTTAATTAAATGAAAAGAAGGAAAAAGCATGAAAGTATGAGCATATGATAAAATGAATATGTGCTTTTGTTTGGACAAGAGAGGAACCATTTTGCTCGTCACGTGCATGTAGACAAGAGCCTTCTCCCGACTGCCTGCTTGTGGTGTATGAACTCTGAAAATGGACTCATTTTGTTCATAAAGCAAGCTTGGGTTTCTCCATTTTGAACCTATGGGACCCCTCGAGCCATTTGGTTATGCTTTGCATCTTTGAATTGTCAAGTATGATGCATTTGAATGATTTGCTTAATGGATAAAGTCTACGTTATGTGTTACGTATTAACTGTTTAAATATGAGTTTTTGAGCTAAATTGGTGAATGATTGAATTGCTAGATATATAAATACATATGCTTGAATTTGTGGTAATTGGCGATGGCTATAAATACATTAACCACTGAGCGTTGTATCTCAACCTAATACTTTCCTACTCCTTAGGTGCAAAACGAGAGGGTTAGCAATCCTTCCAAGGCATCGAAAACTCCAAGATAGTTAGAGACTTTTGTAACTAAGTTAGTTCAATCATTTTTGGTTAGTTTTATAAGCATCTCAAACATTGAGCATCCAATGTATTTTGTATCTTATATTAAGACTTTGATGTAATGTTGATATGTAATTAAAGCTATGTATGAACTTCATTTTGATTTAGAAATGAATGAATAATTGAAGAAGTTTCCAATGTTTATATGCTTATTTATCTTGTAGTTGTACATTTCCTATTTCAAGTCTTTCATAGGTGTAGAAATTGTGTTTTATCTTCAGGGGAAAAATTGGATTAATTTAGGTGGAATTAGACAAAGTGTCTTCTTAAAAGTTGTAGATTATTTTTCTAGATTTTCAATGCTATATAGTATGAAATATTTAGACATCGGAGTTGAGAGTTATGATTATTAGAAGTTTGTGATGCTGCATAGGATGGACTTTCAGGATAACTACAATGTTTTGAAATTTTAACCGCTACAGAAGCAACCATTGTTTTTTAGATCTTTATTGAAGTTGTAGGTCTAGAAGTGCTCTTTGAAATGGTCTTTAAATGGCCTTAATCCAATATTTGTAGTGAAAGTTATACCCATTTTATCAATACAAGTCGAAAGAAGAAATACAAGGAGGGAGAAGTCGTGATCGCGACTCAGCAGACTTATGTAACGCGATCGCAACTTGGCGGCCGTGTGCACGCATGCACGATCACGATCTGCAAACATATTCCACTCTTTTGACCATAACTTTGTTGTCCGACCTCCAAATGACCTAATTCTTGAAGAAATGGATTCCTAGCTCATTTCTCTATCCTTTTATAAACATTTATAGCTTTTTGTATTAATTTGAAAACTATTGATTGAATCAAAGTAAGGGTATCAATTGAAAAAGTATGAATTGGATATTTTACTGAACATGCTTCAATATGTTGAGGATATCTTCATTTGTAGATCTCTAAATGAGATAATTCTTATTTCTAAATAAACTAGAGATAGAGAGATACAAATAAGATGAAGGAATTGAATTTTATTTCAATCTCTAAGACCTTCAATTTCTGAAGGGAAGTTGAGTATAGTGTACTGTTTCAGTTTAATAACAGTCCGAAAGTGTTTGGGCTATAACTTTCAGATTTCTAAACCAAATCAAATGATTTTGTTGTCATTAGAAACTTAAGACAATGATGAACAAATGTTCTAAAGAAGTCAAACTGAAATTCTAGTTAGAAGTTTCCCAAAATCTATTCTGAAATAGAAGAATGAGGTCTTATGACTCCGAATGTTGGGCTCTGGAAATGGGGTCCAACATACAACAATATATCAACGTTTAGGTGCTTATCTAGTATATTGCAATGATAAATAAAAAAGATATAATTATTTTGTTTGATTCCAAGTGACATGGGATTCGGTAAAGGTAAATGAGTCCTCAATGTCTGGATTCCTAAGAAGTGTCCTGGCATGTTCAAATGTACCAATTGAAGCAGTGATACTTCTTCCCTCAGGTGTACACTTTTGAACACCTTCTTGCAATAGCATTTCTGCTATAGCTAAACTTGTAGAGGATACAGTGAATGCATCATCGATCTTAGTATAAAAGACTAACTCTCTAGATAAACTACTAGCCAAAACTAATTTACCTAAAATACAATCACTATATAACTTTCATAATGTCATATTACAAAATGGTTAAATAAACTAAAAATGGATATTAATGCATACATGAATGTCCAGATGAGGTTTATGGAATTGCCGAATTTTGCAAAAGAACTAATCTCCCTAATCCTTTACATACTGTTATGACATCGTTCTCGCCTTTATCGGCATACATGTCATCTTCGAGATTTAAGGAAGCTTAAAACATTTAGTATAGACCATCAAATGTGAATATATATAACAATTTCATCAAAGGAAATGAGATGTGCATAATAAGGAAAGATATGTTATCCAAATCATACTAAACACCTTGAAGTAGAAGATCAGTCATAGAAGGCAAATGATCCTTAGTGTATGAAGTGGCGATTTTTCCTGCATACTTTATTCCTTCAATTGGAACAATTTTGCCACATTCCTCCCAACGGAAGGAATTACTACCATCCGGAACTAGTCGCCATGTCAACATTCCTTGAATAATATTTTCAATGAAATTCTTTACATAATATACTAAAAAGGAAATAATTTATGACATTGATTAAAAAATTCAATTACAAACACAATTTAATCACTATCATTACTCCATTCAACTGCAAAATCAAGATAATTAATGTTAAAACTCCTATATTAAATATGTACTAATCTCAAAATATATACTAGTCTCAAATTTCATAAGTATTCATAACAATATGAATACTTATTTTAATAAATTGTTTTAACATATACAATTTTAAAAAGATACTTGTAATAATTTGCACATGCAAAGTAAAGAAATACCCAAATAAAGGTAAGTTCAAGAAAACGTAGTAACAAACAAAATCACTAACCTCAACCAAACGGTAGAAGGATCTTCCTTAAGTATGTGAAGGAAGATGATGATGAAAGACCTAGAATGAGAAATATAGAAACTAATACAAATGTCATTTTCCAATATTTATCAAAAATCATTCTTGAAATCCATAGTTATAAGGATATGAATGTCATTTTAATCCCTGCTAAAGCTTCTCTTCAATCTCCTTGAAAATATAAGTACTACAAACAATTGAGATCCTACAACCTATTCCCAAAAATGCTCACATTTTACAAAGCGGGATATATTAAAATAATTGCTATGAAATATTATAATCAATGAAGGTGATGAGCTACACGAGGAGCCTATTGAAAATTTGACAAAATTTCCCTTATAAAATGAATATCCCCCTTTTCAAAAAAGTGTTATTCTTGCAATAAAATTACACTATTATATCCACAAGTAACCACAGTTCAATTTTGGTCTCCAAACTATATGTCATTATGTTTATTAACCTTAATTAACTAATAAACTAAGAAATAAGATTTGATAAATCAAATTATTAAATAAAAAATACAATACAACTAAATTAGTAAAGAGAAATCAATAATGTTAGGGCTTTATATTGAACCCCCTTAAAGCTTTTAGTTTTCTAACTATTTTCATTAGATAGATAGAGATAAAGCTGATTTACTTAGTATACAGTTGTCAATTCTATAAACTTTTAAATTGCTTTTAGGCCTCTACATTAATGTACATAAAGTGCACAATAGTATGCTTTTTAGTTTTCATCTCTTATATGTTAGCAATCTAAATTACGACCTCTTACTTATTTAGGGAATATAATTACCTCAAAAAGAACAATTTGCAAAGATTTCCAACCTCTGATTGATAAGATCTAAAGGATAATTTCTAGCTAGCACAACAAAAGCTTAACCTTGGCAAGGATAGAACAATTCTTCATCTAAGTCATATCAAAACTACTAGCTTCAAGGATAAGTAAGGTGAATTGATAAGTGATCCAAAAGGGGCTTTTTTAGAAAAGAGGCTAATTGAGGACAATGTTTTCTTAGCTTAAGAGTTGTTAAGAGGAAGCACTTTCCTACAAAATTATGCCTTGAAAGTATATATATATAAGGCTTATAACATAATCATTTACGATTTAATGATATAATTGTTTAAGATGTTTGGCTTTCTAAGGAAATTTAGAGAATGGATTAACAATGTATGTCCTCTACCTCATTCAGTGTACTTATAAATAAGGAACCTATAATGCCCTTTATTTTAAGTAAAGGACCTCGGGACGGGGCTCGAATATCCCCTTACCTGTTTATATTATGTATAGAAGTTTTCTACGTACTAGTAAGATACAACATATCCCTAAATCCAAATTATTGTTAATATAGTAGATGTAAAGAGATTAGATTACTCAAATCTTTTATTTGCAAATGATCTGCTTCTTTCCTGTAAAGTTCATGATAGTAATTTTAGACAGTAGTGACTTCCCTAAAAATGTTTAAAGAATCATTTGGACTAAATGTGGACTATAACAAAAATTCATTAAATATTTCCTTAAGTACAATGCACGATGATGAATGGTTGTCAAGGATATTAGGGTTTCAAATCAAACAACCCTTATTTACTTATCTTGGACTGCCTATATCTATAAAGATAATTTAATATAAATATTGTATTCCTTTAATAAAAAATTCTATAAAAATGGTTAAGTTATTGGTGTAATAAAGACCAACTTTATCATGGTAGATTATTGTTGATAAAGTATATATTTAAATCCTCACTTATTTACTAGTATACTCTTATATTTCTATCTAAGGGTATAATCAAATCAATTGAAAGAATGATGAGAACATATTTGTAGGGAGGTAGGAGAGAGGGCAAAATCATGGCTAAGATAAGTTGGAAGGAGATATGCAAACTAGCAGAAGAAGGGAGTTTGGGAATTACTTCCATTAGTCTATGCAACAAAGTCCTCTTTGCAAAAAGGTTGTGCAGGTCGATGAAGAATAAGGATACTTAATGGATTAAATGGATGCACACTTATTTCCTTCAAGTCATAAACTTATGGGAGATGCATCCTAGTCCTAAAGCCTCTTAGTCCAGGGCACAACTTATGAAACCAAGAGAAACATTGTCAAACTCTTGAAAATGCAAGATAGAGAATGGTGAAAGAGCTTCAATATAAAATGAAATATGGAATAAGGAGGGAATTTTATAGCAATTCAACCTTTGAGCTCACATGTAGTACAGACTCTTAGATAATGCTAAAGTGAAGGAATGGATCACAGGTAACTAATGGACCAATTTTCCTCTTGACTTACTTAAGCAATACCAAAATACAACCCATATTTAGAGAGGGAGGATAGATACATCTGGCTGTGACATCTAACTCTTAAATTTACAAAAAAAAAGTCATATAGGCAAGTATTAAGAGGAGATAGAGAGAAAGTGACTGGTTACAAGGTAATTTATAATAAAAACTTATCCCCAAAAGTGTGTTTCCTAATGTAGCTAACCATTAAACATGGATTAACCATGAATGGATAAGAAAATGTTTGTTAATATCTAAGATCAATGCTCTCTATGTAAGGAAGAAAGTGAGATGACTACTTGTCTATTCTTTGAATGCAATTACTCTAATTGGCCATGGGACAAAATATAGGACCAATGACTAATTTATAGGAAACAATTTAACTATAAAAGTGTAGTAAAGTGGTTGCAAAGGCGAACCAATTAATAAGGGTGATCTAGTTTTCATTCTTATAAACTTAGGCTCTTAAATGTTTAAAATCTGGAAGGAAAAAAATAGTAAATTTTTCAATGAGAGAATGCTAAGGAAAAACTTTGAAGGGAAATTGTACAATAGATAAAGGAATAACTAGCTTATAACCATGAAGTAAAGAGTTGTCGTCTAAGTAAGGTAATTCGTAGAGAATCCTAACACAATCAAAATGAAGTAGGGATTTAAACCTTAAAGTCAAATACTAAGCTAGATACAAAGCTCAAAATATGAAAATAAATAAGTGATAGTAGCTGGTTATGGTGTTGTAATTATTTAGATGGAGCTTTTGTAATATAGTGATATTGTACCTTGGACCAATGACATTTATAAGGTGTTTCTTTAGTACAATTCTTTAACTTTTCAAAAAGAAATTATTTCTCTTTGTTTAAGGTTATGCTCTTAAGCTTATTAAAGTTTTCGCTATATTTTTCCATTTACGTCAAGTTAAAGCCTTTAAAAGTCTTTAGTTTTAAATCCTAGGCATTTATGCGTATGTTTTATTTTTTAATCTATATACATCACTCTAGGTCTTTGTTATGCTTTAATTCTAATTCAAACCACAAACTTCTAAACATTCAACTATATGTGTAATTTATTCAACCAGATTTTCTTTTGCACTTACACCTAGCTAACTTTATTTTCTTTTCAAAATTCACATTTTCAAAGCGTATTTTAGATTGGGGTAACTACTTAGGTTTTAACATCCCATCACCGATGGGAAGGTTATATTGGTAATTGGGACGGGTTAGGATTCTCTTATTGCATATTATTGAATGAGCATTCTATTGGCCTTTTGTTGGGACCCGATCCGGAGACCGGCGCCCTAACCCGAAAACGAAAGAAAACGGAGGAAACAAAGCGGATTCCACTCCGAATAAATCGAATCACAACATGCGGAAGCAAACGCGAAACAAATACGAAGGTATAGAATCAAAACGAATCGAATACAAATCAAATC
>JANZLD010591224.1:0-13661 GCA_026413575.1 Erythroxylum carthagenense
AAGACTAAAATAACCCTCCATGGAAGCCTTAGTCTTTAAACACATTATTAAACTTCCCAAATTGCCCTCACTTCATCCTATTCATTTAATATCTAACAACATACTCCACTCTAATTTAAATATAATCTATCATTTAATTTCCATTTCTTAAGAGCTAAAGCCTCAAAAATAATTTAGACATGCTTAAATAAATAAAAAAAATTTCAGGGGCCAACAACCGTGACAGTGAAAAAGAAAAGGAAAAGAAGAGAAGCTAAGGTGAATATTTAGCCCAAGAGAAGAGGAAGAGGAGCGTAGCTAGTTTTAATGGATTTTAAGTATAATTTGGAGATATTTTGATCAAGTCTAAGTGCTCATCAACTACCTAAGAGATTGAAAGAAAAAGTAGTAAGTTTTTCCTAGCTTAAGCTACTAGTTTTGTGGGTTTTTGAGTGGAATGAATTTATTTATAATCACTGGTGGTTTTTTTTTTTACTTAGCCATGGAGTAGATAATAAGCTCGGAAGCATTTAGGGGTTGAAAGCAAGAAAGTAAACTAAGAGATCAAACTTGAAAGAATTGGTAAATGTTAGGTTTTGTGATTAAAAATTAGACTTCAATTCATATATGTAAGAAGCTAATTAGTGTGTTGAAAATAAAAATGAAATTCAATGATGGCTAGATTATGAATTTGGATTAGGTAAAAGTTATGTAAGTTTGAGGATTTTTATACTTAAATGGTTGGGGATGATATTATGTGAATTGAATAATGTTATAGGTTTTAAAAGATGTATTTGTGATATGATATGTTAAGAAAATGGAAGAATAATTGATGTGTCTCAATTTGGCAAGCTAGAAAATTGTTGGAGAAAATTTGTAATTTGTAATTTGTAATTTTTAGTTTAATGTTTTTAGATGATGCTTGGCATGGATCTTAGGTTAATTGTGTTGAAAAATTGGGAAAAAATGACATGATAATATGTGCATGTGTGTGTATGTGTGTGTGTGTATTTGTGTGTGTGTGTGTGTGTGTGTGTGTGTGTGTGTGTGTGAGAGAGAGAGAGAGAGAGAGAGAGAGAGAGAGGTGAGGGAAATTCGGCCTTAAAAGGAAATATAGTTGTTGAAGTTTGATTATGGTTATGGCATAAATAAGCTGAAATTTTAAGGTTGTCATTGTGAAAAATCAAATGGAAAAAGCTAGCATTAATAACATTACACTAATCTTGAATTTAGATTAGCTTATGGAAGTTTAAGCAAAAATATGATTAGTGTATATGTTATGCGATTAAACACTAATCTTGAATTTAATTAAACCAAAAATATAGTTTTAAAAATTTGGAAATAAATACCTAAGTGAAATGCAATTTGTGTAAGTAAAGGAGAGGCACAAAATGCGTGAGTGTGCTTAACGATAAATTTACAAAATAGTGAGTGTATTTTAATTGTTTTATATAAGTAAATTCTTTGTAAAAGAATTGATGTCACGTGATTTTAAATTACGCATAAAATTGTATGATTATGAATTTTATTAGCATTGTTATTAATATAAAATCCTGCTATAATTGATTTGTAAATATACAAGTTGCTTTAATTTACTAAGTGGTTTAAATTCTATGGCAAAAGTCAAGGTATTAAGAAAATTTATTTTTAGCCTATGGTACATATTGATGGTATTACAGATTTATCGATCGAAGTATCCTAAAATGTGCATGGCAGTGTATGGGGGGCGTCAGTTACTAACAGTGGGTGGTATTTTGTCTGTTAGCAGTCCAGTGAGTTGCCCTCTGTATGTATTGGGCATATATAGTGCTAGCCAAAATTGTTAGGGTAAGCGATATAGAACTAGCTCCATAACTAGTGATTAAGCAATCGTAGATAAGCGATGCACAACTAACTCCGTGACTTTATACCTAGTGCATTGTGCTGTAAAGAAATTAGTAATGGGCTATGTTTTGTAAGAAAATTTATGAAAATAATAATATCATCACTTTTTAACTTAAATATTATTTTAATTTGGTTTCAGGAAGCTTATGTGTTTTACATTAGTATTGTATCATAAGGAATGAAATAAATTTATTTTAAGGAGGTTTAAATTGATAAATATGATTTAAATAGAAAATTTAACACTTATCGAGCTTGTTTAGCTCACACTATATTTTATGTTTTTGAAATAAACCTCCCAGATGCACGCTTAAGGCTTTTAGTAGCAAGGACTCTACCTCACGAGTAGTTAGCTTCATCACATGCTGATGTGTAGGCATTTTTGCCTTATAAATACTTTTTGGGAATTATTGCATATGTATGAAAATGTTTTGAATGCATTTTTATATAAATAATGCATGTATATAAACATTTTTAAATTAAATGCATGAATGTGTTTTAACCTTTTCAATATTAATTGATTTAATTGTTTGAGGTTGTTTGTGAGTAGACTTGAATTCTAAAATTTATAGTGGAGAATTTGGTGTGGATATAGAAATGTTTTGAACATTTTTAGGTATAACATACCATGCTCATAGAGCATATGTCTGACATATGTGTGAACATACTCTACAAAAGGGCATGTTAAGACGGTTGCATTTCCTAATTTTTAAGGCATCATATATCAACTCATTATATATTTTAATCATTTCAAATCAAAAGCATTTCAAATCTTCATTTTGAATCATTTCATATTCAATCATAATCATTTTGTCCCATTTCATTTACAAACATATACAGTCTCGAATCTCATTTCATTTCTAAAATTCACATGTACGTTATATAGCAATTGAGAGATAAAATTCTTGGTACAACATAACTAAGACATTTGCAGGTATGACTGATCCTGACACTGACCCATGTCCAAATGTAGAAACTACTTCAACTAGACTAGTTAGATCTCCTCTAAACCTAAAAATTAACGTTGTAATTTTGATGAGTTTTGCAAACTCAGTGAATGAACCATCATTAATATGCTCACTCAAAACAAAACATAAACATCACAAGTATATTACATAGCTCAATCAGTATCTCACATCATTCATAATCAATTCCCATATATCACATTATTTAGAATTTAGTACATGATCACAATATACATCATATTTCAGCAAGTCCATTATGAATACAAACATTTCATGTAATCATTTTAGAATAATCCAATCATTCATATCATCAAGATGTACACAAACATTGCATATCATTATATCAACTCAATTTGGTCAGTCTTTGCAATCATTCACACGATACATGTAATGATATAAATATGCAAATGCACATGAGATTCCACTTTCATTTTTATTTTGTTATGACTTAGTGCTTATTTAAATATCTCGTATCCCTTGTGGATACTAGACTCATTTCAGATAATGTCCTGTATGCATTGTGGTCACTGAGCTTATTAACCATTGTATAACACTCCACTCCCATCAGACATTTATGTTTGTACGTCCTTCAGACATTCGAGCATATGCTCGGTGGAAGCAGTGCCCTAGAGCAATCACATTCACTGTTCATGGCATCATCATTAAAACAAAAATATCATAATATTTAAAAACCCAATTCCTCATTTTCATTTCATAAAACCGAATATATATTGTAGCATTCATACTTCATACTTATATACAATATCAAAGAACTATCATAGTCTACAACTTTATTATGAAATATGCTACATGCTGCATGAATGAGGAACTATACAAAACTCTATCTCAATCCTTCAGTTTTAGCTAACCAGTCTTTGAGCTATTTTTTCTATCCAAAAGCAGTACCAGATCTCTTCTAGGTTGTCTTAAAAGCTAAGCCCTCTCTCTTGCATTTACAAAGCCAACATTACAATATTGATGAGTTTTGCAAACTCAGTGAGCTACCCATCATTGATGGCTCACTCATAATACAAAACATATACAGTTCATGTTTCAAGTTCAAAAATAATTTATGTCATCATATAATGCACATCTTTCACCAATTATCAAAAAGCACCATACAATACTTGGTTCACTTATTCACCTTTTACATTCATAACGGTTCATACAATTCAATTCAATCATTCATATAAGGCATATTAAATTATATATGCAATGTTTATGAGACTCACTTTCATTTATTAATTTGTTGTGACTGAGTGCCTTTTTCATCATCCCGTATCTATTGTAGATATTGGGCTCATTAATAATTGTCCCTTATCTATTGGGCATATAGGGCTCATTATACATAGTGAGCTAAAGGCTCTTACCACATTTTGAGCTTTAAGCTCTTTTTTATTGATGACTCCGGTCATAACTACCTTTATATTATCATACATTCATGTAGTGAAATGCATCATATGTATTCAAGCACTCACTTGTGCTCAATTTTTTTCACATTCACTTTCACCATCCAACCTTGGTCCGGTATTCAACAATTAAGTTAATTATCACGTATTTTGTCAAATTCACATACAATGAGCACTTTCAATATATTATTCACGCATCAAATGTCTCAGACATTCAATGTCCAGAATCAACACTGTCACATCACATAATAATTCAATTCAGAATTTAAAGAAACAATAAATCAATGTGAGACCATCTAGGTTACTCACAGTATGCTCCAGATAGCTATTGCCTTGACGTCCTGGCATTGTCTAGATGTTGTCACTCTAATCGCTCTTCTATATCATGCAATACGATCATATTTACACATTACTAATTTGCACATTTTCATGAATACTCAATCATGTACATATGTATATGTGATATGTATAATGCATGCTCAATGACAATCCTGGGTATATTTCCTTAATTCACGTCTTATGATCATTCATACTCCATAACTCATATATGTCTAAATTAAACTTAGATTTACATTTCATTTGTACAAGATTATTCTAAGTTCATCTTTCAATCATTTACTACGATCATTCAAGCATTAAAAGATTACAAAATATTCAATTTATCGTTCACCTTTACTTAATACACATCATTCCCCTTCTTTAGATCACAATATCCTTTATAGGATCACTTTTATCCTAATAACATCTCTAAAATTTCATATTTGAATACTTGGTAAATAACAATCCATTCTTGAATTTAGATCCTCATTCATTAGCCTAAACATATCACATATTTAATTCCTTATTCAAGCATCATTCTAGGTTCAATTCAAGCTTCATTCAAGCCTAAATGCATCATATGAAAGTACCTAACCATTTGTTATTTCAAACATCTCACAAAAGAAAAATAACTCACGTTGATGGCCTTTCCAGTTTTTTTCTCAAGATAGATTTTCAGTTTAATTTTTCATGGCCATTTTGGCATAGAAAATGAGGTATTTAGGCAATACATTCTTCTAAAACAACTTTCCTATATGTATTAAGTTTCTAACGACATCAAGTTCATGTAGTTTGGTTCAATATTCTGCAAGTTATACCTAAACTACTACAGACTATTCTCACACCATTACAACACACAATACTTAACTTCAATCCAATTTTTGAAACTCTTAGAGATAGAATTCAAATTTTATTCCTTCATGAAAAATATAGCCATATATCTCTAGTTTAATATAAAATTAAAATAATCTCATTTGGATGTATACAAATCAAGATATGTCTAAAATACAAATGCAGGTTTAGTGGAAACACTACAACTATCATATTCTAGCCATTTTCTTTCAATTTTCTAGATTTTTAACTCCTACATTTTACATCTAATACATATTGTACATAGATTATCTTTTCTACTTCATTTCCTCTTCATTCTCACCTCTATTTTAGCTCAATATCATTCATAAACAAATCATAAACTATGGTTGATTATAAACACAAAAACAGAACATCAACGTATACATACATTCATCAAAATTCTGCCCACATTCTACTCCATTATCACCTTCATCTTATCTCTAAATATCATCATAAAAGTTGTTATTCAACAAATCATGAAGAACAATATACTTACTTGATTAACTCAACTCTTCTAAAAAAATCACCATGGAACCCTAGCCTCCAAGCTTATACAATCATCAACTCTTCAAGGAGGAATAGGTTATATTTTTAGTAACAAGATGAAGAGATAGCAAAGATTTTGAAGTGGCTAGTGTTGAATATTAACAAAACTAATGTTGTGAGTGAGGGTTGTCAAGGTCGTGAATGGAGAAAGAAAATAAGAAGGTGATACTTTGTAACAAATTGAAAGACAATGAAGACGGTCTTGCAAGATGAAATATCGTGGGTTTATAGCATAGTAACTAAATGCTTGGTGAGTGTCATGACTGTATAATTTAATTATGGTACTCAATACCATTTAATCTCTAGTCCATTTGTCACCTAATTTCTAATCCAATTGTTACCTAATTTTCAATGTCACATTCTCAACAAATTCTAATACCATTTGTAAATTCTACTACCATAAATCGATTGTCTTACCACTTGGCATTTTTCCTAATCTAAAAATACTCATAATTTTAGAAAATTCTCCAAATTTTTAACAAAAATTCTAAATAAATAATTATACTCAACCAAATCAATTTTCAAGACAAAATATTCACTATGCATATCATAATCATTTAAAAATCATTTATATCCTAGAATAAGTCAAATGAGTGCATAAATAGTCATTGTAATGTGTACAAAAAATCAAATTCACGTTGTATATGCTAATATTATGCATGAGCATGAAATACATTTCCTAACTTGTCAATAATATCTCTAATATTCAGTATTCTAGAGTTCTAATCCTTAAAATGGGGAAAACGTGATGTTACACATTGAGCCTGTGGCTCTTTGTGCACATTCCTGAGCTTTAAGCTCTTTTTACATTGGTCATTCAAGTCACAATTCTTTTATCTGATCATGCATATTCATATGAGGGAATGCATCATTTCACATAATATGCTATCAATAACTTTCGTTCAGTGTGCACAGTCATTTAACATATTCATCAGATCTGAGTCTGGCATTCAATATACAGTTGAGAACACTTTTTCCATATTACACTTTTTCCATATTCACATACATTTAGCTTGTATATATCTAGTTTGCAATTAGGTTTATGCCCTAAGTAAGTTTGGTTACCCTCAATTCATCAATCATACATTCATTAATCCTTTCCTAGCATTATATATTCACACAATTTCCTAATTCTCATTCAACCATATCTATTTCATAAGAACATCTTTATACTATTAACAACTCATACTACCGAAATTTATATACACTGATATCAAACAATCCATTCCTTAATTTATAGCCTCAATTAACAACTTAAACTTATCAAACACTTAATTACTTAATCAAGCAACTTTCTAGGTTCATTTCAAGCCCTAATCATGTCCTAATGTACCAAAGTAAAGCAACTTACCCTTATATGGTTTAACCATCACATGAAACACTTTTTTTTCACTTCAAAACATTTCCCACGATTGTGGGAAGGAGCTTATGTAGCTCCCAAAATTGTGGGATCCCACAATCGTGGGATAGGTAAATCAAAGGTACTCCTTCATTTTCCTTCAAAATTTTTCTAGCTTTTAACATCTTCATACCAAATTCAACATCTTCATTATAGTCCATTAATTATACCTCATTTATTACTTAATTATACTTCAATTTACTTATCAAATTCATCTCTAATTCCAACTTAAAATCATTCAATTGTTAGCTTATAAACTATTGTCTTTCATCCATAAAAAATCAACACAACAATTTTCATTCAATATCATTCATGTAGTCCTAGTTCTTTCCCATTTCAAAAACACTACACTAGCATTTTTTTCTTTAGCATAAATTCACCTTTATTGTACTTCAAAATTCAATCTAATTCATCTATAAAACAACCTATAAAACCCATGGTTTTCATACATCAAGAACAAGACATAAACGTATCAAAGTTCATGTATCAATTCTAGCACACTTTATCATCAATATCATATACAATCCATCCCAATTCAATGATCATAAACTTCCTATTATAACATGCCATAAAGAACAATCTTTTACTTACTTGTCTAGCTCAAATTCTAGCTCAATTCATCAAGTTAACTAGCTCTCCATACATGCAAAATCATCACTAATTCGGGTTATCAATAGGTTGGTTTTCAGCAAGGCAAAATTATGATAGCTATCTTTTAACAGATTATGGACATCTTCGAGCTGATTTTTGTGTGGATCTTGAGTGACTATGAATGAAATGGAAGTAAGATGTAGAAGCTATGAGGGGTTCAATGGTGAGAGTGATGGAAAAGAGAAAATTGAACAAAGTTGAACTACTCCTGCAAAAACTTGACACATTAGGTGCTAGGTGTCACTTTATTACCATGACAAATGTCCTTAAACATGTAAGCCATTTATGCTTCCAAATGTCACCTAGTTACTAGTCCATTTGTCACTCAATGATCAATGCCATTTGTTAATTAATCTTGATGCCAAATGTCACTCAATTATATATGCCAAATATCACTTATTGTATAGGCTTTTTCATCCTAATTTTTCATGTATCCACTTGTCTTGCCACTTGGCATTTTACCTAGACTAAATTAATTCATCAATTTCTCAATTGTAATAATAAATTCCAATTACCAATTATAGTCCATCAATTCTTGTCATTGGGAATCCAAAGTACAAGACATTGGAAATACACATTCATGTTACATTCCTTTTAATTTCATATTCTGAAATATGTCAATTGAGTGCAATTTGTCAAAATCACAATTTATATGTGTATGCTAATATTATGCATATGAATACAATCATATAATTATGTCACAAATGTACCAAATTCATTCTATATGATGTCACTCATGTGACTCAATAGTCTAAATTATTAATAAAATGATTTTAAGAAACTCCACTATTTATATTTATTAATATTGAGTTAATGCTTTTTGTTAAAAGGGAAATATACTTAGCTCCACGAGAACTTTTTAGCTAGATTAAATATCAACTAGAGGGCCACAATGGGTGCCAAGCAAGTTGCTTAGTCTTTTCGAGAGATAAGCTTTTTAAAACTCTTCATTGTCATTTTTCTTAAATTAATTAAAGTTATTCCTAGATATTTCATAGGGCTTAAACATAAAAGTTTTAATATCTATAGTAATAGTAGGACCTTTAAGAGTTTTCTATAATCTAAGAAGTTGAACTCATATAGTTTATAGGTAGCTATTTTCTATAATTATTTTGGTATATGATATTTTTAATGTCTATCAAACTTATACTCTCATTTTTATTTTTTTATTTTAAAGGGAGAGGATATAATGTGGTGTGTTTATTGAGAATTTTCAGATTCACAAATTAAAGAATTTTTTAATTGTATCTTTTCTTTAAAACTAGTTTCTTCTTCTTTTTCTTCTTCTTCTTGTTATTATTATTATTTTTGTTATTGTTATTGTTATTACAAAGAGTTTTAAAAGTATTTTTTGTTTTATTTTCTTATGCATAAATTTCAAAATAATAAAAAAAACATATGAATCTTATAATTTTTTACAAAATTATAGTAATGTTCTTGTATTTGTTTTCTTTATTATGAAAGGTTATTAAAAAGTAATAATCTTTTAGTTTTATCATGCAAAGAATAAAAATATTCACCTAATCTTGCTTATGCTCAAAAATTTTTCTAACCCAGGTAATTTAATACTCATATTGAGAGTTATTAAAGAGAAAGTATAGGTGATTATGACCATTATTTTATGGATTTTTATAGCTAGATTGACAAATATTTTTATTATAATTTAACCCTTGAAGTTTAAAACTTGGTAATTAACTAAATGTGCAAGCATACAGTCAATTATAGCAAGTCGTTAAAATTAAAGTAATATAAAGTATCAATCCCATAGGGAACTATATTACTATGTATTTTAACCATAGATTAAAAAACACTAAAGTAAATATAAAAGTAACAAGATTTAAGAAAACAATTAAATTTATAAACTAATAGAAATAAGATAAATAAACTAATAAAGAAAGATCAATAAAACACACATTAGAGATTCGAGGTTAACTTATATGGAATTATAATTATTGCATAATATTGATTATCTAAGTTGAAATAACAATTAAAGTATCTATTCCCTCTGTCAAGGCATATAGGTATATCTAACTAGATAACTACCACCTATCGATACATGATTCAACCTAATTAAATTCATCACATATATTTGATCTATTTCATTATCATTAAAAGTTTAAGATATTATTGTTCTTTAGCACTAAAGTGTTTATTTTCCTAGTGCATTAATCATACTTCACCTACCAGTCCTTTATGCAATTCCTATGATTGAATATATAGTGACCATGCTTAAATATAAGATTAAGAATAAAGAGAATAAATTCAACTGGACAATAATCAAAGTATGTATTAATCCTCTAAGATCTATCACAAGTTATATCCTTAACTCTTACTAGGATTTGAACTATTAAACATAATGAAAACAAAACAAAATTAACATAAAGGAAAGAAGATAAAGAAAGTTTTAGATGAGTTGTCAAGGGTTCCTCCAAATGTTGTTGCATATCCCTCCTTTATGAAAAGAAAACCTAAAACTAAAATCTTAGTGATAAGGGAAGTTGTCATAAGCCTCCAAAGTCGCAAAGACCCCTATTGAAAGCATTTATGTTATGGTTATATAAAAGACTTATAAAATGATTAAACTTGTAATTCTATATGTCCTCACTTTTTTTTTCCTTAAAAGAACCAATGCCTGTGATACTTTAAGACCAATATCAATCTTGTCCTAGAAGTTTTTTAATGTAATTCATTATGATTCTAATGCGGGTTATGCTTTTGTCTAATGCTTACCATGATTTGTATCTTTCACAAAGCTATAATTAGAGGAGTTAGCTTTGAAATGCCTCTAGAATCACCTTAATTAGACAATTATAGAGAAAGTTATGCTCAAATCCATTATCCACATAAATCATGCTATAAAAGTGCTACATCACAACTAATTTAGCACCTACAAACATGCAAAGTATGGGCTTATCAAATTCCCCAAACTTAACTTATTGTCCTCAGGCAAATAACAATATGAAATTGTAACCAACTAAACAATCCTAACAATAAAGGAATTAATTCCAATTTTGTAGCTATATGGTGACAATTAGCATGTACATATGCCTTTCAACTCCTAGGTATCTTTAGTGGAGGAGTTATAGTCTTATAAAGGTTTACTAGAATGATACCCACAAATATCAATCTATATATATTAGTTAACTTCATAATTAACAACACAAAGACATAAAATTTGGGTGAGGTACTTTCATCATGTTCTTACAAAAATGAAAATATCATAAGCTTGAAAATCATATAATCTCCTTTAATTAAATAGATATATACAAGAAAAAAATTAACGAACTTGAGTAAGGTTGTCATGGGGCCAAAGGGATAACTAGGTTAATAAAGGAAGAGAATAGGAAAAACAAAGATAACTATAATTAGTAAACTAAGTAAATAATCTAAATGATTAGAAATCTCCACCTTATCCTTAATTATTTTCAATCGAAAGATTTTTTTAAAAAAAAGTTAGTGCAAGTGCAAGAATTCAAGTCAATTGATCTTCAAATTTGTTTTCATTTTTCACATTAGTTACATTTTTTATACAATTTTCTCAATTGGCATGAATTTCCTTTTTACTCATTACCATCTCCTACACACTTATTTCTTTTTATAACGTTTCATATAACAACATCAAGTTAAGAGCATAAGCTCTGCTAATCATGAAATATGGTGTAATTGATTAGTTTTATTTTTAGGCTTAAGGTTTTATAGAAAGGCTAACAATGAAAAAGGATAAAATTTTATAATAGGCTACGAGGGCTTACTAATGGATTAATGTATAAAAGATAGGCAATTTGGTCCAAACTTAATCCTAAGTGCCTCTATTGTTTTAATGCTTGTGTATACCTTATATGCAATCTCAAAATGATGAATTCAAGTCCAATAAATTCAAAATCAAAGAAGATATCCGCACTTAAAAAAAAGAATATTGTATGAAGGTTAATTTTTCATATAATCACTAAAGTTAAATCAAAGCATTTTCACTTAACAAATTTGGTTTCCTAACATTTGCAAAGTCAAGTTTGCATTGCAATCATTTAATTATATTTTGCATATGACCATTAAAACTAATATTAATGTATAATCATGCATAAAATATGTCATTAGCCCAAAGTAACTAATGTAATCACAAACACGACACAAAAACAAAATGAAAGCTAAAAAAATTGAAACCTATAACACATAAAGCACATAACTAAAAGATATTACTTAACTCATAAAACCTAAATATCAAACAAAGAAAAATCTTCGGTCACACTCATAAACAGAATATGGTTCTTAATGTCAAACAAATAAGATAATGAAAGTAAGTATAAAATACAAATAGGATTGGGAAATCTCCCTTAAATTCTAGCTAAGTTAGTAAAGTAGAATGCACAAAAGTCTACAAAAGAACTACTTATAAAATAAATTAAACTAAACATTAGTATAAATCTAGAACTAATGTTGGACTGCCTACAATAAGTGCTTCTTTGGAAGTCTTTTAGCTAGACTTTTGTTAAAGCCTTTCATCCTACTTTTATAATTAAAGGCTTGATTCCCCTCTTTTTTGGGATCCAAGGTTCTTTAGCTCCTTTTATATTCTATTAGGATTGGGTTACCCTATTCCCCTTCTTCTAGCTTTAGGATATGAGCCTTTTCACTTAACCACCAAAAAATCTTTAAACTTCTTCTTGTCAATAAGAAGATTATTTAAGCATTCTATAGTCTTCAACTTCTACAAAAAGCAAATCCATCTTCCTTTCCATTCATTTCAAACTTGTTCAAGGATGGAATTAGTGTTACTATAGGTCAAGGTGTCTAATGCTGCAAACTGTAACTAGCACCTGATATGGAAGAGACTAATGTTTGTTTGCTTTTGCTAATTCATCTTCACTATCAAAATCATAACCAACATTTGATGGAGGTGAGACCTACACCGTTTTTCTTATTTTCATTGCCTCCTTGTCTACTTCCTTATGCTTTTCTAACCTTTATATGTTCTCTGCTTTAGCATCAAATGTTTTATCTGCTCATAAATGGCATGACCAAAAGTCCACTTCCTCGTGCTTTTCTAACCTTTATATGTTCTCCTCTTTAGCATCAAATGTTTTATCCACTCATAAATGGTATGACTAAAATTTAATCTCTTGGGTTCATCTTTATATGAATATGAAGGTTGACTTGGCCTCTTTCACCATCCATTTTAGCTAGTTAGGTAACTGGCAACTCCAAATTGTGAATGGATGTACTATTTAATGGCATTAGTTTTTAATTGTCACCAAAGTACCCAGTTTTTTCAACTGTCTTCATAAAAACATAAATTGCTTTGAGACCTCTTCCATATAGATCATATGGTTACTATTAAAATTGTGGCTCTTCTTAGAACCTAAGTGGTCCCATAGGCCTACTTACTCTATCTCCTTGCTACTCTTAAAAGATATTGGATGGTTAATCAATCTCAGATTATACATATAAGAAAATTGATCATTTATACTATATTCTCCATATGTAGTCATATAATTAATATTTTTATAGTAAGATAGGGTAGTCTCTACATTCATTCATACATAGGAAGGATGTCTCTAAATGTCATAATAATAACATGCCTTGTACAACCTGAAGTGAATCACACGTTAATATATTGAACAATAATATGATCAAGATACACAAGAAGGGGGGGTTGAATTGTGG
>JANZLD010591231.1:0-13661 GCA_026413575.1 Erythroxylum carthagenense
CTTAACTCTCAAATTAATCATCTAATCTATTTAACACCGAAACCAAACTTCTCAATCCCATGTATGCATGTATATTCTTACACCATAAAATATCATTAAGTTACTTGTTTTAGATTTTATTTCCAGCAATACGATTAACTCATAGACAACCATCAAGCGCAACTTAATGATCGATGAAGGAATAAACCAAGCAGAAATTCTTCAGATGCTCAAAAACTACTGTAACTCTTCCTAGTGTTTCCTTTTTAAAACATAAAATACGTGGGTTCTTTGCATGACATACATTTGTCACCACTAGCAGTCCACGTGTCACCATACATATAAGCCATTTGTCCCAATTATAGGATGCCGCGTGTCACACTATAATTGGCCAATAAATCGATATTTTTTTCTAAATTTCACCAAAAATGCCAAAATATCCTAAATAATACCAATATTCCCAAAACACATTTTAATCATATTTACTAACTCAATTATACCTGGAAATGTTAAAAAATTCATGTACAATCATATGAATGTGCAAAAATGTGTGTGTCACAATTAATTTATGCATGACGTGCATTTTCCTAATTTCTCATAAATTTCTCAAAATTCAGAATTCTAGCTCTAACATGAGGGACGGGATGTTACAATCAATCCAGGGTCTGCATGTTGGAATTATTATTTGAAACAGGTATTAGGAACATTCACCTAAATAAAGAGTTTATAATGATATCATCATTTTTAGATGTTTTACGGAGATTGGAGATTAAAAAAGCACTAGTAGTTTGATAGACTATCTACCCATCAAGTCTTAACACCAAGATGAGATCTTAAGTGTTAATCACCATATAGAGTAAAGTGGGAGATCTAGAAGGAAAAACCAAATAAGACCAAAAATGGTAATTTTACCCTTTATTGTGTGGATAGCTATAATATGGTTCATATTAGAGTTTGTAATTAGACATCTTATTTGAAACATATGTTCTCATAATATTTAGTAATTCAAGAGTTTAACTAATTGTCTTTAATGTAATGGCATTTAGTTAATAAGCTTGAATTAATTATAATGAAATTAAATTAATTTTGGGCTTATTAGAGCTTGAATTATATAAGTCCAATTAAATTCGCTTTTTGGCTTCTACGAAGGTTATCAGGCAAAGTAAGAAATACAAATAGAGGTTTTAAAGCCTATGATTGAATGTTAGGCTTAAATTAATTAATTGTTAATTGGAAGCACATATGAACATTTAGAGATGGGCTAGACTTTGGTTTAATTTGATTAATTTGATTAATTAAATTAAAATTTTCATTTAAGATAAAAGGAGGTGGATTTTTGGTTTTAATGAGATAAATGTGCAGCTCCACATTTAACATTGGTTTGCTATATTTAAGATGGTTTTTAACATGCTTTATCATGATTAAATGGACTAATGACCTTATCATTATTGGACTTAATGGTTTTCTTTTATTGATAGCATGTAACCATTTAGCTTTCATTGGATTAAACAAAATATAGGTGCATTTGATAGACCATGTTCCTACTTTCATAACATAGAACTGAAAATGAGATGTATCATTTAGGTTTTTGGTCTTTTCATATAGCCATCTTAAAATAAATGAGAAGAGTCTCAATTATTGGCTTATTTATGATTGATTAAGGAAGGATGTGATGCATTAGATGTACTTCACTTCTTCTTTTGAGGCTTAACCAAAATTGAGAGAAGAAAGACAAGGTGTTGTTGAATTTTTATCTCTCTCCCCTATCTTGCATGATTTGGCCGAAATTTGCACGAGAGGTGTCTCATCATTGGCTTCTTTCTTCTAAGGAAAAATCACTTCAAGTTTTCTTCTCCTTTCTTACCAAAAGATGTTAACCAAGTGGTCCAAGGAGAACAAATGGTAGATCGAACTTGTTGAGGATACAGTAACGAGGGAAGGATATAATAAAGAGAAGAGGATACATTGCCTAGGAGAGGATACATTGCCAAGGATAGGATAGCATAGCGAGGAGTTAAAGCTGTAGTGAAGAAGTCGGTAATAATTTCCAACTTGTTATTTATGTAAATTGTTTTCCTTATATCATATCATGTATGGCTTAGCATATTGGTTTATTTATATTGGTTTCGTTGCAATTTTGATTTCTAAAAAGTTTTGAAATCTACCGTTTTATCTAAATCATGCATGCTTCATTTTTTGATCCAACAATTAGTATCAGAGACAAGTTTCTTATGCATGCTTTCGATTCCTATATGTGATGCATGGGTCGGCAATAATTTTTGTATGCTGCATATTTTTATGTGATAGAAATATATATGGTGTATGTTTTGCTTTTTTGGTTGTCCATAGATTTTAAAGTTACCTTGTAAGTTTTGTTCATTTGGTTTGTAACATTGAGGGTGGCCTATCATCATCATATTTCCTCCTTTTCTTTATGTTTTCTTTGGTTATGTAATGTACAAAATCATATAATGATGAAGATGAAGAAGCCATGGATGAAGAAATGAAGAGGTAAGGTTTCAATTTAGTTTGAAGTGTATTGGCAAAGTTTTGGTCATTAGAAGACCAAAGTGTTAGAATTTTGTGTTGACAAATTTTAGATTTTATGACACAACAAGTTTTGGTTTTGATTAAAAATAAGTGCTAGTTTTTTTGTTTCAAATAGACAAGTTTCAGTTTTGATGAAAAACAAGTGCTGGACTTTTTGTTTCATATGGACAAGTTTCAGTTTTGTTGAAAAACTAGTGCTGAAATTTTTGTTTCCAAAGTGACAAATTCGTTTTTATGACAATCAAAACTTTGTTTTAAAAGAAAAGCCATTACACACTTTTTACCAAATGGGCCAAGTCATGTTATAGCCCAAATAGATTGAGTGGGAGAGGATGCTCATTTGAGAGTCCACAGTCTCTATATAATGTCTCATTTGTATGTGGTGAAGTGTTACTCCCCACCGGAGGGCATTATTCCTAGATCTTGCATGGTTTAGGTTTCCTAAAGGATAAGTCAACTCATTGCTAGCAAATGTGACCTCCCACCAAGGCATGATTTGCAAGTACCTTTAGAGAATGAATCAAATGGTTAATACACTCAACATAATTTATCAAAAACTTGCCCACTGGAGCTCTATCAATAAATGTATGGACCAAATTATGATGTTTCTTTAAAAGTTAAGCATAAAGATGCTTGGTAGCTTTTTAAAGTGGGAGGGTCCCAGATTTTCTTTTAATGGATAAGATGGCCCACCGTCTCTTAGTCTATTATAGATAAGAAAAATAATCGTCATATAAAGATTTAATTTTTTTAAGTTTTGTTAAATCTATCATCATGTATGCATGCATCATGATTTTATACAAAGTTCCAATATTGTTGACTAGTATGTTCATTCTTTAATAATTTATTTTCAGACAAAATCACCACAAAATGAATCCACTCCCTTTGCTCTTGACAAATAACAAATTGAAAATGGAGAGAATTTTAATGAATGGAGACTTAACCTTGACATTCTTATTCAATTTAAACGAATTTCATGGGTATAAATTGAAAATGAGCCTACACCTCTAGGTGGAGATTCAACTTATGAGCTAGTCTAACAACATGAGTAATGGCAGAATGTTGATAAGACTAATAAGTATTATATTCTAGCTTCAGTCAATGGCATGCCACAAAAGCAAATTTCTTGTATGAAAACTGCTAGTGCAATGGTCCATCACCTACCTACATGAGATGTTTGCAATTAAGAACTATTCAGTCTACCTTGAGTCCCTCAAAAGCAAACAAGGTATGGGTTTCCTAAGATTGCTAGGAACTAGAAATTTAGCAGATTTATCTATTTCTTAGATATTACATTTAGGAGCCACTAACCATGTTTGCAATTCTTTGCAGTGGTTCCAGCAAAGGAGAAGACTACCTAAAGGTCAGTTTCTAGTCAAGATAGCAGATGGTTACTATGTTTCAGCAAAATCAGTGGGAGTAGTTATCTTGGACTTTCCTAGTAGTAGTAGGTTATATTTGGAGGATGTTTATTACATGCCAATGATTGTAAGGAACATGATTTTTGTTTTTTTCTAATAAAATCTGGTTATTCCATATATTTTGAAAAAGTTGTTTCAATATATGAGAATAAGGATTTTACTTGTAATGTGATAATTCAACAGGGATTGTTCTTTATAGAACCTATGATAGGCTTGCTAAACGCCAAATAACTGATAAAACCAAGACAATCTAAAGTCTCTAGTGTTAATTCAAAGTATTTGTAGCACTTAAGAATGGGTCATATCAATCATAAAAGACTTGATAGGTTAGTAAAGGATGGGATCCTTATAAACTTGGATAATGATCCATTACCTACCTGCAAATCTTGTATTGAAGGGAAAATGAACAATGCCTCATTTTATTTTAAAGGAAATAGATTTGAGTCCACTTTGGACCTGGTACATACTGATGTGTGTGGGCCCACGAATGTATAAGCTAGAGGAGGTTATGAATGCTTCATAACCTTTATAGATGATTACTTTAGACATGGCTATTCGTATTTGATGCATAAAAAAGTGAGTCCTTTGAAAAGTTCAAAGAGTTCAAAGTTGAAGCTGAGAAATAGCTAAGCAAGCCATTAAAACAACTTCAATCAGATCGAGGTGGTGAGTACTTATTGGAAGAGTTCCAATAATATTTACTTGACAATGGAATTGTTTCTAACTTGTCAGCTCCTCGAAAATCTAAAAAAATGGTGTACCTGAGAGGAGAAATAAGACTGTATTGGAAATGGTAAGATCAATGATGTCCTACACTAGCCTTCCAGAATCCTTATGGGGATATGCCATAAAAATGGCAACTTATCTTCTTAACTTTACTCCATCCAAATCGGTGCCTAAAACACCGAGGGAGTTGTGGATCATTGCGGCACTTAAGGACTTATGGCTGCCCAGCCCATGTTTTAAAGTCTAAATCCACAAAGATGGAATCAAGGTTAGAAGTATGCTTGTTTGTAGGATATCCTACAGGTACTATTTTTACAATCCTCAGGACAAGAAGGTATTTGTGTCGACAAAAATCAAAGCTTCTTAAAGGAAGAGTTTGTGAGAAATCACAAAGGAAGAAGTGAAGTAGTACTAAAGGGGTTAGTTATTTCATCCAAACCAAGAGTTGATTTGGATATAGCAAAACAAGATGTTGAAATGGATTCATGAGTTGAATCGGAAGAGCAACCTGAACATCAAGTAATGCCTAGACATAGTAGGAGGGTTATCAGGCAACCAAATAGGTATCTAGGTCTAAGAGATGGTATTATAGCCATCTCAAACTAAGAAGAAATAGATCCCATTAATTATAAACAGGCTATTAATGATGTTGCTGTAGAAAAATGGCTTAAGGTGATGGAATCATAAATAAATTCCATGTACACTAATGAAGTTTGGATACTTGTAGATCTACCACCAGATGTAAAAGCCATAGGGTGTAAATCAATCTATGAAAGGAAAAGAGGATTAGATGGAAAGGTAGCTGTCTTTAAAGATAGATTGGTAGCTAAAGGCTATACTTAAAAGGAAGGTATAGACTATAAGGAGTCATTTTCTGCAGTTGCCATGCTTAAGTCCATAAGTATTCTTTTGGCCATAGCAGCCTATTTCAATTATGAAATATGGAAAATGGATGTCAAGATCTCCTTTCTTAATGGGGATCTTGAGGAGACCATTTATATGGCCCAACTAGAAGGATTCATTAAGCTAGGAAATGAGCATAAGGTATGCAAATTACAGAGATCCATTTATGGGCTTAAGCAAGCATCTAGGTCTTAGAACATTAGGTTTGATAAATATATCAAAACTTATGGGTTCATACAAAACCAAGATAAGCCTTGTGTCTATAAAAGGATACAAGAAGGTAAGGTTACTCTCCTAGTCCTGTAAGTTGATGACATTTTACTCATTAGGAATGATATAGGAATGTTATCTGCAGTTAAGGGATGGCTAAACGAACAGTTCTCAACAAAAGATTTAGGAGAAGCTAGCTATGTTCTAGGGATCAAACTTATAAGGGATCATAAGAACAATTTGATAGCCTTGTCTCAAACTGAAGTAAATCATTTGTTAATATGGAAATTCAGTAATATGTAAAATACACAAGAAAGGGGGGGTTGAATTGTGTAATCTTTTCAAAAATACTAATCTTTTGAGATTTCTTGAATTTCTTTACAAAAATTCAAATGATCATAAAAACACTTTGCTAAAGTTGATAAGAAATGCAATTGCAAGTAATATTATATACTCCTATAACAATAAGAAAATTAAAAGATAATGGTTAGAGAATAAACGCTGCGATTTTATACTAGTTCACCCCAAACCGTGGGCTACATCCAGTTCTTAGAGTTTGTCTAAGATTTCACTATATTCTTTAACTTTACAAGTATTCTTTCTACACTTATAAAGCCTCTTTAGATCTCTCTCACAAAGTATTCTTTATCTACTATATTAGCCTCTCCAGGCTCTAGCCTTTCTTTCTCTCTCTAGGAAAAATATTTTTGAGCTTCATGTTATAGATGTATTCGCTCACTTCTTGTGCACTTTAAATACAGAATTTTGCTAAGTATTGTACAATCAAAATTTTCTCTCTTGCAAAAATGTTATCTTAATCTTTGACTCGAACTAGTATTTATAGCCTAAGTCTCCAGCTATCTTCTTGAGAAACTACTTCTTGAATCTTTTAGAAACGATTATTAGTTGAGTCTTGTAACTAACTCCAACTAACAAACTAACTAACGTTCTAGAATATCTTCCTTTTGTATCATTTGGAATAATACTTCTTCTGTTATTATGTTTCATCTGTTATTCCACTTTCGTCTGTTATTTCACTTCGTCTGTTATCTCACTTCGTCTGTTGTTTCGTTTCATCTGTTGTCATGCTTCATTTGTTATTTTGCTTCGTCTGGTGTCGCACTTTGTCTAGTGTCACGCTTCATCTGGTGTTGTGCTTTGTCCGGTGTTGCGCTTCGTTTGTTGTAGATATATTGTCTGGCATTAACCACGCACCTTCTAAGTTGACTCAATGTTACTTACATGTTTTGCATACTTAACAAACTCATCAAAACATTTTATACATGTCTAAGATTATTATTATTTGATTATCATCAAAATTAATAAAAGTGAAATCCGCTTGACTTAACAATCTCCCCGTTTTTTATAATAACAAATAATCATATTTTTATATGATAAAATGATATTAAGAGATGAATAGACAAATAATATTCCAACGAATAATAAACAAAAACATAAGAAAATCACATAAGAATTGCATACAAGATATATACAATGCTTTCTATCTTCTTTCTATCTTCTTTTCTCGTTCTCATCTTTTTCTCCCCCTATTTGTTATTAATCAAAAAGATTGCTTATCGTAGATGCTTCAGAATTTCAAAAAATATACGTTGCATGTCAATGTGGATCATCTTGAGGTCTTGTTCAATAGTAACCCGTAGTAGTGCTACTTCCTCATGAAGATCACCCACTGAGTCAGCTAGTTCATCAACCTTAGTATGAATTTCCTCAATTTCTTTTGCTAAGCCTTCCTAAATTTCCTTCTGTCTGTGACTTGCTTCCATCCAATTTATGAAATGCTTCATGAAATCTAGATTAACAGTAGGGTCTTGTTGTATTTCACTAAGTGGATGAAGGCTTTCAACAACAGATGATTCTGAAGGTAAAACATCTAACTCTATGATTTTGATAGAGGGTAGACTGAAGGTTTGTTTTCCTTTTGGGAGATCAAGATCATCAGGTCTAGGTAGTTTTGGAATTTGTTACCTAAAAAGGTGTAACACATCTTTGACTGAAGATATGAAACCTAAAGGTCTGAAGTGCATGATCAAATGCACAAAGTTTTCTAAGTTAAAATTGATACCTTCAACCATGATACTTCTGTACTTTCCTTCTTTCACTTTGCCAACTTCTTTGAAGTTAGCATCTATAGTAGAAACTCCAAATTGAATTTTTGATTCTTTTGAAATGTGATGTGAAACATAGATACCTCCAGGTTGAGTTGCATTTCATGCATCATCTATGTTCTTCATAGCTACTTGAATCTGCTCTTCTATAAGATCATCTTTATTTCCCTTTGGAAACATCTTCTTTTTCCCTTTTTCTTTGTTTCTCACAAGGTTTGAACATCTTGGTTGTATGTCTGGCACAATTTTTATCGATGTTCTGCTTGTAATTGGATAGATTGTATACTGATCCTTTGAAAAATTCATTGGATATGATTCTGCCTTCTCATCTCGAGAATACCATATAATCTCCGTTCTTCATGACTTAGAAGATGTATTGTTTGATCATTAATCGGTATAGGTTTGACTAGTACCTTGACTGACTTTTTCGAAGGTTCTCTGATAATAATTGAGCTTCTGCTTCGAACAGATACTGATTCTTCTATAATCTTCATTCTCAAATCCTTTTATTTCATTGGTTGAGAAGAATTGTAAGGTTCCAATTGGTGTTCAATTATTTTCACCTTCTATTAAAGATCAGATGAAGAAACCTTTTTCTGACTAGGCTTCACCTGCTTTTGTTCTTCTGCCGGTTTAGAAGAAAGTTGTTGTTGAGGCTTCTCCCTCTCAAATACTAACTTCCTTTTTATTTCTATCTCTCCATATGATTTTGCTGATTGGCTTTGCAAAATAGAGACAATTGATCCGGTAAGCTGCTGTCTTTTCTTTTTCTTTTCAAAATCTCCATCAAGAATCAAAGATTTTTGCTTTTTCTATTCTTGTTGTCGTAAGGTCAATAGTCTTGGTGACTTTCTTGACTATTTGGATTTTTTTGATTGAAGTGCCTCTGCCTTTCTCTTCAATGAAACTTGTTGTGATGATTATTGAACCCAACTTTCCTCTTTTTGTAGAATAATCTTAGCTTTTATTGATGCATCAGACGATTTCTCAGTCTTTTCTTCTACGGATGTTCTTCTTATTGATCAAGGTTTTGTTTTTCTTGCAGACATACCAGGTTCACTCCTTCCCTATCTTACTATAAGCTCCGCCTCAGACCTTGCTTTCGGTATAGACCCTATATCCGCCTCATCATCATTATCCCGATTCTGTGAATGGTTGTGGCATTAATAATACTCTTCACATCCATCTTTGCCCTGTTACCTCTGTCGATAAAGATTCCAGATTCTCTAAAAATCCTTCTTAATAGCATTCCATAAGGTAAAGAGCTAGAATCTCCCTTTGACTTCATCAAGTACTTCAAAATAAAGTACAGAAGATTAATGGGTTGGTGATTCAGTAGGTGATACAGATAATGTTCATCGTTCATTATCACAATGTCCTTCGAGCCTAATTTTGGTAGAACACAGTAAAGAAGCAGGGACTGTAGAACCCTAGCATTCAGAATAAAGGTTGACACCTTTTTAACTTCTGGATCACTATTACCAAAGAGTTGTTGATTGATGTACATTCTATCTACACGACCTTGAGTAATCCATTTTGTATTGTTAAACAACTTTACTCCAATACTACGACACCTATTGAGCCTCTTGATAGTATCTTATGTCACGATAACCAACAATCCATCTAGCATTGATACTAAGGTGTCGTCTACCACCTTTGCATTCTTCCAAAATTTATATATCTCATTCAAATAGACCTTTTCACGAACCTTGAAGAAGTTTTTCCAGCCAACTGCTTCAATATCTTGTTCAATGTCCATCTGATTCTCCTTCAATGAGATGAAATCAACGTGTCTCCCATAGATAAGTGATAGCTTTATTTGTGATCTGTAATAAATAAACACTAAACACACAAATGTATTTTTGCTTAAAGTAGCAATGTTAGTATCTAAAAGTAGGAATATGAGATGAAAAGAACTTTAAGCTTAGAACAGTATATCGAATCATCTTGGTTGAGAGCACTAAACAAGTCGGTTTCAAAGTATTTCAAGAAAACTTCTAGAGTAGAAGGAATTTTAGAATCTTGAGAAGATTTCCTTCTTATACCTACTCTTGAAAAGTTACCGTTCATAACTTACCATTACTGTTTACTTGAAAACTTACGTTCTTTTATCTTCTTCTTGTATGAATCGCCTAGGTCATGACGTGTTCTTGTATGAATCGCCTAGGTCATGATGTGTCAGACGAATGGTCATTCAGCATTACCATATTCAAGTTCCATCTGATTTCCTTGAATCTATCTTCGTACAAAGGTTTAATGAAGATATCCACCCATTGTTGATTCGTCTCAATAAATTATAGACTGATGATTCCTTTCTATATATAGTCTCATATAAAATGAAGTCTAACTTCAATATGCTTTGCCCTCGAATGTTGTATTGGGTTCTTTGATAGATTGATAGTACTTATGTTGTCATAAAAGATTGGAATTTGATCTTCTTGTATAAAGTAATCTTCTAAATGATACCTAATCTATAACATCTATGAACAACAACTTGTAGCTGACATGTATTCAGCTTTTACAGTAGATAGACGAATTGAACTTTGCCTCTTGCTAGATAAAGAAATTTGATTACGACCAATAAAGTGGCAACCTGCACTTGTACTCTTTCTATCAATTCTATCTCTAGTATAATCAGCATCACAGTAGCTAATTAACCTGAAATCTTTACCTTTCTCATACATTAAACAAAGATCAGTAGAACCTGCCAAGTATCTCAATATTCTTTTAACAACAATATAATGATATTCTCTCAGATCTGCTTGAAATCTTACACACAAGCAAACACTAAATAATATATCAGGTCTGCTTGCAGTTAGGTAAAGTAAAGGACTAATAATTCTACTGAAAAGGGTTTGATTAACCTTCGTACCTGCTTCATCCTTAGATAAAAGGATTGAAGGATGCATAGGAGATGACATAGGTATAACCTTCTCTATTTTATATTTGATTAACAGTTTTTTGATATATTTTTGCTGATGAATAAAAATCTTTTCTTTGGATTGCTTAATTTGTAAACTAAGAAACAATTTCAATTTACCCATCATACTCATTTCAAATTCACTTTTCATAAGATTTTTAAAACTAGAACATAGCTTCTTAGAAGTTACACCAAAAATAATATCATCTACATATATTTGTACTACAATGAAAGCATTTTTGATACATTTTCTAAACAGAGTCTTATTTACTTGTCCTCTAATAAAGTCATTTCTAATGAAAAATGAACTTAGATGATCATACCAAGCACGAGGTGCTCGTTTTAATCCATACAAAGCTTTATGAAGTATATAGACATAATCTGGTTTATCAGTATCTTCAAAACCAGGAGGTTGCTTTACATAAACTTCTTCATCTATAAAACCATTTAAAAAGGCACTTTTCACATCTGTTTGAAATAGTTTTATCTCATGACAAACAACATATGCAAGGAAAATCCTAATAGCCTTGAGCTACAAATCTAACTTTGTTATGGTTACTCTTCCTGATTCATTTAGTTTATTTTTGAATACCTATATGGTTCCTATAATAGACTTATTAGGTGGCCTAGGAACTAAAGACCAAACTTTGTTCCTTGTAAATTGATTTAACTCCTCTTTCATGGCTAAAATCCAAGCTTCATCAATTTTCTTAGGTTCTAATTCAGAAACAAAAGCTACATTTGCCTCTCTTCTAAATTTTGACCTAGTTCTCACTCCTTCTGAAGTTTCGCCTATAATCAGGTTCTTTGGGTGAGAGGATTTATACTTGCAGACTTTTCTAAGACTAAAGTTTTCAAGAATATCTTCTACCTTATCAAGTGGAACATCTAATGGTGACATCACTAGGTTATCAACTAAGGGAGCAGATAGAGTTTTATCATCAGAATCGTCTCTTCTATTTGGATGCGAATCATCATTAAACTTAACATGTATAGATTCTTCAACATATTTAGAAACCAGATTATAAACTATATAAGCTTTAGAAGACATTGAATATCCTAGAAAAATTCCTGAATTGATCTTAGAATCAAATTTATCCAATTTTTCTTTTGTATTCAATATAGTGCATTTGCAACCAAAAGGATGGAAGTAAGAAACATTTGGCTTTCTTCCTTTCCGTAACTCATATGGAGTTTTATTTAAAATAGGTCACAGAAATACTCTATTTTGAATATAACAAGCTGTATTTATAGCTTCTACCCAAAAATACTTAGGAAGATTCATTTCACATAGCATAGTCCTTGCCATTTCTTGAACCGTCTTGTTCTTTCTTTCTACAACTCCATTCTATTGTGGAGTTCTAAAAGCAAAGAAATTATGAAAAATTCCATTCCCTTCACAAAACATTATGAATTTTTTGTTTTCAAATTCTCCACCATGATCACTCCTAATTCTAGCAATAAAAATTCCTTTTTCATTTTGTAAATTTTTTGAAATAACTTTAAAGCACTTAAGAGATTCATCTTTATGTGATAAAAACAATGTCCAACAAAATCTAGTGAAGTCATCAACAATTACAAGACCATACTTCTTTCCACTAAGACTTAGTGTTCTAGTTAGACCAAACAAATCTATATGTAACAACTCTAGAGGTCTAGATGAAGTTACAACATTTTTAGAAGAAAAAGATGTTTAAACTTGTTTTCCTTTTTGAAAACTCTCACAAATGAAATCTTTGTTAAAACTTATTTTTGGTAATCATCTTACCAAATCATATTTTACCAACTTGGAAATATGTTTAAAACTAACATGACCTAGCTTTTTACGCCTAATCAGTTTTTCCTAATCTGTTGATATAAAACAAGAAATACTTTGACTTTTCAAATCATCTAAATTAATCTTATAGAGATTGTTTCATCTCTTAGAAGAAAAGAATATAGAATTGTCCTTGTTTTGACTACACAAGAATTTTGATTAAAGGATACTTCAAAGCTAGAATCAAATAATTGACTTACACTAATTAGATTATGCTTTAATCCTTCAACTAGTAGAACATTATCAATAGATGCAAATGAATCTTTACCAAATTTTTCGATTCTAGCTATTTTTCCCTGCTGGTTGTCTCCAAAAGTTATTGATCCTCCTTGCTTATTTTGGAAGTCTAGGAACATAGACCTTCTTCCTATCATATGTCACGAGCATCTACTATCTAAGTACCATTGGTGCTATTGCTTTTTCCAAGAAGGGAGATCTGCAGTATATATTATGTCTTTCTTAGGTACCCATATTTTCTTGGGTCCTTTGAGGTTAGACTTACAATAATTCCTCGAATAATAAGAATATTGCTTCCTTTTCTTTCTGCTAGGAACAAAACTCTTATTATGATGAACATTACTATTAGTAAACCCTAAACCACTATTAGCCTTTGGATGTCTATATTTTCCAACCACATCATTCATCCTTTTAGTACTTTCAGTAAATGTTGATAAATCTATTGGAAGACTATTAATCCTTTGTTTTAGTTGATTAATTTCCTTAGATCTATCTAAAATTACTTTCTTTTTCATATCGTCTACTTGTTTCTTAATGAAGGCGTTTTCTTTTTCTAACACTTCCGTGTTCTTCAAACTTTCAACAAATTTCTTTTTCAAAATCATATTGCTTTAATATAGCATGTGAATCTTCTAACAATTTTAAATATGCCTCTTGAAGATCATTAAAGTTAGAAGTTACCTCATCCTAGCATTCTTGTAACATCCCACCCCCTCCTGCAAGGGTAAAATGGTAAAATTGGCATAGGATGAGACTAACAGGGAATAATTAGT
>JANZLD010591296.1:0-13655 GCA_026413575.1 Erythroxylum carthagenense
ATTTATTATTTATTATTATATAATTTATAATAACTATTATGTAAATTAGTCTTATTATTATTATAATATTATTAATAGTAGCAAACTAACTTAATAAAAATAAATCCATTAAAAAATAAAAAAGGAAATTAAAAAAATACTACTAATTTTAATAAAAAATAATAAAAATTCACAATATAGCCAGGCTTGCCCTCGCAAGAAGGAAACAAAAGAAGAATCTCGCGAGGGCGAGGGCTCACCCTCGCGAGAAAGAAACAGAAGAAGCATCTCACGAGTGTGAAGAAGGGGAGGAGAAACGGGGAGCTCACGAGTGCGAGACCTCGTGGTAGCGAGACTGCCTCAATTTGGCCCGTCTTGAGATCGTGAGACGGCCCTATATAGCCAATGTTACCATTGCGAGGTCCCCTTATTCTTACTAGTGAGCAGGTTTTGTTTTTATTATTATTAGTAGTAGTGTTATTAAATTAACTTCCTCTGTATTAATTAATGTACTTGTTGAGATTATTATTATTATATTCCTTGTCATAATTTAATTTTGTTCGACTTCATTTATTTCTATTATCAATATTAAATTCCTTCTAATTAGTATTATTATTATTATTATCCTTATGATAGGAATTATTATTATTGTTATACATCTTGATTATTATTTTAGTTATTATTATTATTGTTAAATTTATTATTTATTTTGATTTCCATTATGATAAGAACTTTAAAATATTATTATTAAATTTCGTGTGATTATTATTAAATTTATTGGTGAGTATTTAATATATTAATAATAAGTTAATTAATTCTGTTATTGATAATAAATTTATTATTATTATTATTTCTATTGTTATTATTATTATGATTATTATTCCTTCCGTTTATTAATTACCTTCTAATTATTTTAAGGTGTAGAATTATTAAATATATAGTTAATGTGATTATTATGATTAGTTTTGCACTTCAGTATATTACTGAATATTAATTAATGTATTATATTTAGTTAAATAGTTTATTTTTATTCATAACATTATTAAAAACACACTTGAATTATTAAGTGTATTTACTTTTGTAATAAATATTATTTTCAATTTATTATTATTATGAGTATTATTATAATTATAATTATTAATATGATTATTATGCAATTAATTAATGAAATGAATCTGCGTATTATGATAGAAAACTAAAAATTATTGTTAGTTTAAATATTAGAAATGAATATGTAAATTAAATTATTCATTACTATTTTAGTTGAATTAAACATTTTGGCAAAACGCAAGTATCGTTTAATTCACTGTTGGAAATCAAATTCGTTGTTGGTTTTCTTCTCCATTTCTTCGTTTCTTATGGGTGAAGTGTCCAGTTCTTCATTTCTTCTCCATTTCTTCTCCACTTCTCCATTTCTTCAGTTGTAAGTCGGTGAACTATCGATTGCTCTAAGGTCTAAGGTTGAGGGTTGTCGGCAGTGGAGTGGGGTTGACACCGACTGGATTTGGGTTGTGTATTTGTGTATTTGCAGCTTTTACCGTGACAATGCCCCATTGAAGAGCTAGACAATCAGAGGTATCCATCGTAGCTGAGGTGAGAGGGGACAATGGTGCAGACATTGCAGCTGTATATGATGCCCCTTTTCCCATTTTCTCAAAGGAAGAAGGTTTGAGGTATAGTGTTCTACGGACTAAAACCATTGAAGTCCCTACATATTTTAATTTTGATGTGCTAGAACAAATAGGGCTGAAAGATAAATTGTTGAGATTCTGTGCAAAAGGTCAATGGGAACAATTTGTGGATATTAGTTACCCTGTTTACCTTGAACTCACACTAGAGTTTTTCACTTCTTTGAGGTATGTGTCAACCACACCAAAGAAATTCTGGTTTAGATTACGAGGACAGGTTTATGATTTGGATGGGACTGTGTTAGGGCAATTATTTGGTTTTGCAGCAAAAGAAGTTGAAGATTGCCATCAAAATTTCTGCTGTAGCGTTTATTGGAAATATTTAACTGATATGGAAGAGTATGATCCTCATATTGCATCAAATGCACGCATTCTTAATCCGGAACGGTTGCTTATGCATAAATTCATGTGTAGTGCTGTGTTTGGGAAAAAGCAAAGTAGTAAATGCTCGGGGAAGGACCTGTTTTTATTATGGTGCATTGATGAAAGGATTAAGCCGAGCATGTTCAGGTTATTTTCTCAAACGTTGATCCAATTAGTGGGCAGAAAGGGAAATAGTTTAGGATTGGGTTATTTGGCGACAGCTTTGGCTCAACATTTTGAGGTTGATGTCAGTCAACTAATCGTCCTGGACTATCAGTATTTTGATGAACAATACTTAAAACATTCCGAGATCCTAGAACGGAATTGTATGCAGCTCTGAGATCCTCGCACACGGGCAACAGTGAAACATAGGTTTGCAAGTGTAGGTTCAAGTTCGACACTTGGCCCTACAGGCGAGTTCTCATTAAGTGACGATGAAGATCAATGGCAACTGTAACAACGATAAGGAGGTGGTTGGACGGGGGTGGTCAATGTCATGGGTGACCATCACAAACAAACACTGCAGAGGCTGACTTGCATTGATCACAAACTGGGTCAACTGAATCAGCGAATGGACAACATTGAAGACACAATGGCTTACATGAGCGACAAAATGCACAGGGCTTGGGAGATGCAAGGATTGAACGTGCGAGACTGCAGCCCATCGCCTCCGGGATGTCAATAAGTTTCATAAATAGTCTCCATTTCTTCATTTCTAATATGTGGGCGAGAAATTGGACAAGTTTGAGGATCGACAATACGTGGGGCAGAAATTGCACAAGTTTAAGGAAATGTTGCAACTTCTGATGTTGGAACAGTATTGTGAATGTTTCTTCAAAGTTGTAAGCAAATGTTGTCACTGGTTTTTGAATGTATGGCTATAGTTTGTTTTATTTTAGAGTACATACCAAAAAAATTATCAAGAAATTAAGCTTAATTTCATCAACCAATGCTTACTGAGGATAAAAAGGCCATGAGGCAAATAATATGATCCATACATAAACTACAATTTTAGTCAAGGTTAGAGCATTGTACTTTAAGTTGAAGCTAATATTTTACATGGTACTTGCATTTGCTGATTGCATGTACATTGCTAAAAATGCCAAGAAAATGCTAACGGCAACAGTTTTGAGGATAATATGTGAAAGAGAGGA
This sequence comes from Erythroxylum carthagenense, assembly GCA_026413575.1. NCBI lineage: Eukaryota > Viridiplantae > Streptophyta > Magnoliopsida > Malpighiales > Erythroxylaceae > Erythroxylum > Erythroxylum carthagenense. The sequence continues at coordinate 3,185 of JANZLD010591296.1, forward strand.
ATTGATAACTTGAAGTTTGTTGTACTAAAATTTCATACATGCAAATGAGCAACTGCACCTCCATTATCGTCATCATCTGGTAAAGCTTCAACATTGACATCAAGATCGGAAGAACTCTTCCATTCAGGAGTTGGAGGACAAATAACCATATCGCAGCTGCATTATGTGGAAAATTGTATACAAGGCATCAATATACTCTAGTTTGTATATTCGTGGTGGTCGTGAGTTGGCAAATATTTTTACTGCCTGTATGTTCATCAAGTAGTAGAATTTGAAAAGCTATAGGTTATGCAATAAAATTGAAAATAATTACATAATGGAGAAATGAAAACCAACCTATGTGATAGACATTGGCAGAGACAGCATAAGGAAATGAACAATCATATGTCCTGTGCGATTGTGCCCATGAGTGCAATGGACAAGAATTAACTTCTGTGAATGCTTCTGTTGTGTAAGGAATTGTGTGACCTAGGATTTATAAATAAAACAAAAATTCCAGGCATTGGCCCTCAAAACCCTATCTTATCCAAGAAGCATATCTCATAAACAAAGATATTTACCAGTATCACGCCCCTTGCATAGAATCTAAAAACAAAGATTAGGCAATTAATTGATGTTGATTCACTTTATTGCAATTTTCAACTATGGAAACAAAATAATAAGGGCAGACTGTAATTAATAACATACTTTCAGATGCTTAATGCCCTCCTTCTTCAACTGTAACTCTCTGTTGATGTATTCCAAGTTTGAATGAGTATCTTTTACCACGAGGGATACAATCATTGTAGAATTCTCGAAGAGGAACCTTAGAAGCACTGATGGCAGTAAGGTTCCTTGCTGTAGAGGGATTTAGCCGATCAAAGATTAGTTCACCTGTATGCAGTGTTAATCCCCATGCACGTACTAACAATTACATAATCAAACTAAAATCCAACCTTTTTCTTCTTATTGGAGATGCCCTTCTCCTTCTGTTGGTTCCCTTGCTCTTAATCTTGTGAGTGTGAATCCAATTGTTTCTTTGCTTTCCTAGTCCTTCAAGTTCCATCCTCCTTCTGGCCATTCTCCTGAGAAGATGAAATCAATGACATGTGTACCACTTTTATCTACAGGAGCTGAAAATTCATCATTACATAATTTGACTATCCAAAGCAAATCATTAACCTCAGAACCACGAGTTTGAAGGAAACTCAAATTTCTCAAAGATCTTATTCAAGTGATCAATAACTCCCACATTCCAGCGACACTGCCCTTTTGGTGAGACATATGCAACCACCACTTCCTCCCCAACCTACAAGTTCATGTAATAACTTATAATAATGGAGTTGAGGGCCATGCGGAAGAAGCAACATTGAACAACCACACATCATGCAGCCACAAGTTTTCCAAACAACTTTAATATCATAAAGCAATGAAGAATGACTTCACATTCTGAAACTACCTACGAAGATACGAAGGATTTTGATATGCGTAATGTTAGTTAAGCTGAAATGATGACAACAGAAATGATGAAGACAGAGTGATGATCTGGCCATGTCTTAATTAATTGACTATCATTAGCATTAAAGACACTAGCATATAACATACCTGCATCTGAAGATTAAAGTCTTGATAAGCAACCATGTTGTGTAAAAAGCAAATCCAATAAATATTATATGTTCATAATATTATACGATAGTATCCCATTCATATATTTTAGAGTTAACATAATTATGGCCTCAAATATATTATTTTATAAGTCAGTTTCTGCATGATATGTGCGTGTTAACACCCAAATTGTAAAATTGCCCATAGTTATATGTTTTCCAATAGTATTTGACTTCCTCATTAATTGGAAGTGTAACATTAAATTAGAACGTTTCTATAAAAGTTCATCTCAAGACAAATTACAAAGATAATTTATTTGGCAAATTAAGGAAGACTATAGTGAGGTGGTTCGTACTTACATCATTATAATAATCATTGTCTACAAATACAAAACTTTTCCCCATGGAGGCAACTCCCACATTTGCCAATGGAAATACCAAGTGTTAAATTGTTTACATCTTCCATATTTCCACAACCAAATGTCTGTTGTGCTTAGAAATTAATATGCATATGAAATAATTCAAACGAAACAAAAAATGTAATGCAATTATGAAACATAATTGAAATTGAGACACAAACTGTGACTGATTTACCCTGAGTAAATCAGTCATCCGCATTGCCGGTGGGATAACAACACGTATATTCTGGTGACTTGGTCCAACATCATTGACCTAACATGAAATATGATTCAAAGTTTAATAACACATTACATGGACAAATGTGGCAAACATTAGAAACACCCCTATATTAATAAAAGAATACCTGCAGCAATGTTGCAGTCTGATGATGATTGTATGACATTGTTGACTTATCCATATGAACACGTATTGGCTGCAATTCGGAATTGTCATAACGACATGGAAGATTAAACATTTCCTTGGCATGCCTCCAAAAAGATAATACCCCTAAGACAACATTAGAAATACAACCTCAGATTGTTCTATGCGATCTTGATGTTTGGACCCCATACTTGTCCATTACTTACAAAGTGGAACTTGCACCTGCGTTAGGTAATTGTCACAGGCATTCAACACATGAGATTATGAAATAAAATTGCATAACACATGTACTCATTACCAATGACCGTATACTAACCTGCTGTTGATGTAGTATGGGAGCTTGGGTGCTAGACATTATTTCATATTGCCATGAATTATCTTCAAATTCCTGCATTAAGTCGGAAAGACCAAATTAACTTAAAATCAGCAGTTAAAAAATGATATACATCAGTTCAAAGCAATATGCTTAAAAGTTTTACCTGAGTATTGGAAAGGGGGGTTACTGTCGGAGTGCTACATTTCTTCGCATTCGTCCTCTTCTTTATACTTTTCTCTAGACTAGCCCTCAATCTCTTACTTGATGTAGGCTTTGTCTTCAATTTGACACCTCTTATGTGATTCATTTGGTCAAAATTCATGTCAACTTCATTCAGCACATTCACTTCAGTATTTGAGCGTGTACGTTGGCTTAACTCATCATGTTGTCCTATTTGGTTCTCGTCATCCACTATTTCTTCACCTTCCAATGTCTCATCAACCATGTTCAACATGTTCTGAAGTTGTTGTTTTATAAGTTGATAGGTATCTCTCCTGGTTGCTGCTCTTGTAACCAACCGCATGCTTAAGGTACACAATTCTTTATACCTTTTAGTTGACAACAACTTAGGGTCCATATCAATATCAATGACAGTAGAGTCCTCACTAGCATTCATCCAACATTTCACTTTCCTTGTCCATCTTTTCAATATATATTTGCTTGGAATTGTCCAAATATTTTTTATGTTATAAACCTTCAACACATGAGCGCATAAGATGCCAGCAAACTCAAACTTCCCACAACTACAATGAACTTCATCATTACAAGAATCATAACTGATCGAGTGAGAGTACCTCTGCCCAGCAACACTAAGCGTAAATTTCTTAATCGTTCCATCCTGACTGCAAAGACTAAAACTGTAATCATGACACATATTCCATTGATCTTGGAACCATTTAAATACTTCTGGTGTGTATGAACTTGCAGCATGCTTTAAAATTCTCACCGTTGTTGACAATGCTGGAATGCTCACTCACATTACTCCTAAAATCAGCTTTTAACTCCTCAAAACAACGATCATCAACAAGTCTTTGGAAGTGATTAAAGAATTGTAATAAGTTATGCTGATAACTGACGTACCTTTTTATCATACTATTCATGCTCTCACTTCATTATGTTGTCATCATGTCAGCACAAAATATTTTACGCCCATAAACCAACACCCATTTTCCCTTAATATGATACATACGTTTCAACCATTCATTATCTTCAAGTTCATATTTTGCCAGCATCTTATTCTATGCAATGACAAATTGTTCTTTTTCTTCACACTCATATATGCATGCGCTCAAGTCCCTTGAAAACTCTTTATACTTACAAAATACACCATTCAAATGGATGGCAGAATTTTGATAAATGTGCCAAATACACAGCCAACGATGAGTGTTTGGCCATGTTGACGCTAATGCCTTTGCAATTGTTGCATCTTGATCAGTAAGCATAGTTGTAGGCTGTTTCACACGCATCGTTGTCTCAAATGTCTCGAACAACCACTCAAATGTAAGAGTAGTTTCATCATAGAGGAGTGCAACACCAAAAATTGTTGTTTGCTTGTGATGGTTGACATCGAAAAACAAAGCGAGTGGACGACCCTGACTGTTCTTCTTGTAAGTAGTATCAAAGCACACTACATCACTAAAGTCTACGTAGTCATTCCTCATTTTAGCGTCAAACCAAAATATGTTAGTGATCAAATCATCTTCGTCCACTTGAATGGCATAAAAGAAATTTGGATCTTCCACCCGATCCCAAAGCCAATATCATTGTCATGTTGCTCATCATCACATCCATAATTTAAATGACGACATGGAGTCAAAGTACCTTGCATTTTCACACCTGTCAAATTAATACACGAGGACAATACATTTCAGAAATGATTATTAACATAAGCAATAACGACTACTATGTAAAACATAGTTCATTCTTATTTTTTATTCCATCCATGTGTTATGTCATTCATGTAATAGACATGTTAATAAGACATTTGCAGCAAAGTTGTTTCCATAATAAGAATGATGTGTTTACTTACACATTAACTACACCTTAATTGCCACCAACTCAACTGAAACTGTTTTATTATCACTTACGTCCATGTTACACCAAAACCTTTAAACACTCCCTTATAAGTCAGAAACCTGACAAATTTCACACCTCTTTATGTCTGACTTCAAACTTAAGTAACAACCAACTTAACCTTCACATATTAATTACAACTTTATTATTAGAAGCATACTAGTTACATCACAATGAATGTATGTTTATGTTAAATAGGCACATACGTATGTAACATAGTGATTTCTACATATCTTTAACCATTACAAACATGGAAACATACATAACAATTCATAGTGAAGCCAAAAAACACCCCTATGTTAATAACTGCTTAACATAGTGCAATAGTTAAAAAATATTACACAGAGAGGGAGATGAAGACTATTCACTTTCTCCATACAAACGCTTCAATTCGGAGAAGATGATCTCTATATTTGGTTTAAGAAAAAACAATTATCTGAAAATTGACATAACCAAGTTACTTCAATGGCGGGAAATGATAGTAATAAATGTTGGTAATAATTGCGTTGGAAATGACAAACATTTCCAATCTCACCATTATTGTAAATTAAGTTGTACAGAATTTATTAATATTCTATACATTTTTTCAGACTTTATCAATTTAATTAACATAATATAAATTTATCACATAATGTTTGGAATTCCAATATAATTCTACAATCCCGCAGAAGAAATTGACTTATATAATTATTCCTATCATTGCTCAACATTAATACTACTAAAGGATTGTATTAGAATAAGAAGAAAAGTAATCATAAGGAATTTCATCTACATAATAATAATAAGAATAATAATAGTCATAATGGTTACAACAATAATAGAAATACTAACAATAATACATGTAATATCAATAAGGAATTTAATAACAGTAATAATAATTAATATAATAAATACTGACCAATTAATTACATAATAAGATGAAATTTAATAATTCTATTGTAATGTGATTATAATACGTGTAGAAATAAAATGACATAATAAATTTTACAATAATAATTATCACTGACATAATAATTAAAAAAGTAACAATTATAATAATTCCTATAATAACGATAATAATAATTATAATAATAATGAGAAGGAATTTTCTAAAGTGAATAGAAATAAATAAGCGCAAACAGAATGAATTAAACATTCATGAATAATAATAATAATGTCAATAAGTACATGGAAAAATAAAAAGGATTTTCATAGCATAACATTACTAATTATCTAGATAACAACAACAAAACCTGTTGACTGCGGAAGCATAAGGGGTCGCGATAGCAAAGCTGCCTCTTATTGGTCACTCTCACTATCGCGAGCTATCGCGATCGCAACACTGCCCAATAAAGCCAATCTCGCGACCGCAATTGCTCGTAATCGCGAGACTGCGCAAATTGATGCAGCCTCGCCACCGCGTGGTCTCACACTGGCGAGCTCCCCTTCGCTCCTCCCCTTCTTCATCTACTTCTTCTTCTTTACTATTACTGTTATAATTGCTAATCCCTTACAATTTGTTAAATAATTTTATTAAATTACAAAAATTGTTATTGATTAATTTTAATGAAATGATAAAATTCCTTATTTATTATTAATTTTGTCAGGGAAAATTATATGTTTATGTTTGCAAATATTATATAATTTGTTACTTAATAATTTTTTTGAAATTTATTGTTTCTCCTAATGTAATATTCCTACGTATCTCTTCTATATTTAATTACATCCCATTCATATTATGTTTCTAAAAATATTCTTATTCATTTGATTGTTTTAAATTACGATCATTATAATTTTCGTATATATTTGTTATTTTACAAATAAATATGGGCGTAATAAAAAGTTGTGCTAATATTATATTCCTTATTCATTTTCACCATTATATAATTATTACGAATATTAAAAATAAATATAATTAAAAATAGATAACATTTATAATAATAACAATATAAACTAAAGTCGGAAAATAATTAACTTAATATTTAAGTTTCAGATTAATTTCATTAATAAGAATGCTACATTTACTAATAATAAGCTGAAAATTAATAATAATAAGCAATTTGCCAATAATAATAGAAATAAAGATACATGCATTTAATCATAATAACGTATAGGATAATAATAATAATAATAATACTAATCTTATTAATAAATATAATTAACAAATTAAAAAGATTTAATCTAATCAGTACATATCCTCAAGTCGGAAACTAATAATCATATAAATACAAAATCAAATGGAAAATTAAGTTAATCAGAATAATAAGATTCATAATAGTTAGAAGCAAATTAGTAATTATAACAAATTTCAGTATAATTATAGAAATTGCAATTATTAATTAATATAATAATTATAACAAATATTATAATTATAATATTATTACTACTACTAATCATACTTATTATGATAATAATAATAATAATAATCATTCATATATAATTAAGAATAATAGTAAGTAGAAATGTGATAATTATAAAATTTTATAACAATTTAATTAATAAGAATAATTTAATTACTCTGTTATTGATTATATTACATAATATGATTACATTCGTCATTATTATTAATTTTGTTCTTGATGATAATAAGCACAAAATTATATGCATATTTTTGCTAATTCCTTACAATCAGATTTAATTTATAAACAAATTATTATTATAAATTAAATTATAATAATTAATATTAACTGTTAGTGTTCTTTAATTATTCTTATTATTTTCATTGTTTTCAATTATGATAACTACAATTTCGTTATAATTTGTGTGTTTTGAAATTATTTGATGTCCTTGCTCATTTCTGTTTTGAAAGAGGTGGCATGCTTTGTCTTCAAATAAGCAGATTTATGTCAGAGACAAGACAAAAAATTTATGATAGTAGAAATTTTTTTTATTAAAGCTCATCTCCATTCCTTTCTAGCATGTAAGAGAGAAGACAAAAGGATTTCAGCAACAAATATCAATCAAATACATTTTTGCAACAATTATCAATATCCAACACAACTGTAACTGTGACAAAGTTATATAACAACTGTAACTTGTCTGTCATTTATTGTTGTTTCTGAGTTTTAAAAAAACCAACCCAACTTGGATGTCCTATCATCATCACTTGCTTGAATTCTCCTGTTAGAAAGCCCCCGTCTTTTTTCTTCTCTGTTGTTAACTCACTGACTTTATTCTTCAGTTCTAAAATAGCAACACAAGTCTTGAAGAGGCCCCCACGAAGCAAAACTATTAGCTACCATCTCCCAAAAGTAAATCAGAGGATATCTTCTTTACGAACTACCATAATAGCAGCAGAAATAACTATGAATTGTTTATCCCTTGTACCAAAAGAGAGACAAGAGGGAGAGAGTAGAGTTTACCTTGAGGATATCAAAGACTTTCTCAGCAGTATATTTTTGTTCAAGGGTGGCACCTTTCTGCTGAACCTTATCTGGATGGACGCATAATCATAACAAAAAGCAATTATCCATACAATTAAGATTCAATGGGAATAATCATAACAAAAAGCAATTATCTATATAAGATCTACTATTTGGGTTTCTATCAGTAAGCTGGAAAGAAAAGGAGAATACATCAGATTGTAAGCAGAATGCAAAGCTCAACTTCCACAACATAATACAAACAGAGGATCATAAGTTGCAGAATATAGAAAATGCACAAATGTCTTACTTCCACATTCAAGTACAGGAATCTTGTGGAGATCCCGGAGCTGATGAGGATGGAGTTGACATGTCCAGTCCTTGCATTTCCCAAGCCTTTTCCATTCTATCGCTCACATATTGCAGATCCTTGCGTATCACCTCCACTCGCTAATGAAGGATATTCATATGCTGCTTAATTACATCCAGCTGCTGCTGTGTGCTTCTGTGGTTTTCAACCATGAGTGTATAAACCATGGCCCAATCAAGTTATGGCTGATGTTGTGGTAGCTTTTGTTGTGCTTCCTATTATTGTGGTAGTTGTTGTTATGCTTCCTGTTGTTGTGGTCTCTGTTGTTGCCCCACAGTGTCAGAACAATATTCAGTAGCGTTAAATTCTGAATTGGACTCTGCAGCTGCCAACCTGCGCTTCAATGCTGTACGAGTTAAAGGATCTCCCACCTGCATGGTTTTGTCATCTATAATATCGCACCGTTTCAGGTACGGTACATTGAAATAATGAAAGTCCATCATGTTAAGATCACTAACATCAATCCTAAACTTTTCAGCCAAAGCAGTAGCTACATAACCCATTCCCAAGCTGTTCCCTTTTCGCCCCACACATTCGATCAAAGTTTTAGAAAAATAAGTGAACATGTTCAGCTTATGGCTATGATCGATGCACCATAATAGGAAAAGCACCTTCCTCGAGCATTTTATGCTTTGCCGCTTCCCGAAAACAACACCACACATGAATTTATGCAATAGCTTCAGATCCGCACTAAGAATTTGTGCATTGGATGCAATGTGTAGATCATACTCATCCAAGTCGATTAAATATTTCCACCACGAACTAATGGTGAAAGACTGATGCCCACCATCAATTTCTTTTTCTGCAAACCCAAATATAAACCGTAACATACGGTCATCCATATAACATACTTGCCCTCGTAATCTAAATCACAATTTCTTTAGTTTGCTTGACACAAACCTCAAAGATGTGAAAAACTCAAGTGTCAACTCACGATAAACAGGGTAATTCATTTCCACAAACCAATCCCATTTACCTCTCCGACATAATCCCATCAATTTATCTGTCAACCCTATTTGATCTAGCACCTCAAAATTAAAATACGTTGGAACCTCATTGCTTGTAACATCCCGTTACTGTTAGCAAGGGTATTTTGGTAAATTGGGACTGACTGATAGGGTTTCATTGCATTCACTGATTGAGCATGTTACTGGCCTCTAATTATAGAGGGATAGATTTATTGCATATGCATTTATTCATAGGTACATGCATTCATGATTTTTCGGTATTTAATTGTGAGCATGAAACTGACTGGATTGTGTATTGATCGGACTGTAAATTGAAATCTGACTGAATTGTGAATTGGAACTGACTGGATCATGATTAAATGAGAAATTAGGAGTAATTGAGTTCAAATGACTGATTTAGAAAAGTTTAAGTGAAATTGGTACTTGATAGTGGCTTATAGAAAATTTTCGGGAAATTCGGGAGAAAATGCCCGGACCGAAAATTTTCAAGTGACTGACCGATTGACCGTATGAGACTGAAAGAATGGTCCAATGGCAATGAAAAAAATTAGAGTTTACTGATAGGAAATAAAAATGTTAAGCCATTGAAATTTAGAGACTGAAATTTGGACTAATTTGGAGACCTATGTCTATAAATAAGTGCCTTAGGTTTGAAATTGGGTATTTTGAATTTAGGGCTAAGGTTTCTTCTTCCCTTCTCCACGGAGAGCTTCGATCCTCCCCCATCGGTGAGTTTCTTCGTTTTTCCTCATGGTTTTCTCCTCATTGTGCAAGGCTAACTGGGCTATTGTGATAGGCTAACTGGGCTATTGTGATTGATGAAGGTTGAGAGGCTTTACAGTGGAGTAATCGTTGATTTGAGAAAAGTTTTAGGGTTACGGTGATTTTGAGAGATTTGTGGATTGATCTTCGATTGGTAAGTTTTAATGGCTTTAATGTTGTTATTAATGGTTGTTTCATATATTTATGGCATTATTGCAAAGGATTGGGTAGTTTAGGGTGTTAATACTGGTTTTTAGAGAGAGATTGGACAGAAAATC
>JANZLD010591528.1:0-13630 GCA_026413575.1 Erythroxylum carthagenense
ACATATATATATCTGCATGTATATACGCACATATATATATATGTATATATGTATATATGTATATGTATATACATGTATACATATATATATATGTGCGTATATACATGTATATACATATATATATATATGTGTATATACATGTATGGCAACTGTATAATGTATAGTGGGAACTTCTTTTTATAAGTTGAAACGGAGGCGATTGTGAGGCGACACAGGCGACGATTGTAAAGTGATCCCCATGGTCGGCATCTCGCCAGCGCCTCCACCGGCCGGAGTGCTTTCTTTCGCCCAGGCTCTCACGGGAGCAAAGCCATCTCCCTGGATGATTCTACAGCCGCAGCCATCTGAGGTTCACATTGCGTCTCGTCCTAAGATGTTCAAGGGAGAATCGACTTTCTTCCTTACCAAGGAGGAAGAAGCACAGCTCGCTGCTCCTTTTCACTTAGCGTTAGTCGGAAAATTTACCAAAGGTAGGCCGAAGATGGATTTCCTGTGATCTTCGTTCGACAAAATTGGGTTTAAGGGTAACTTTACCCTAGGCATGATTGACTTCCGCCATGTCTTAATTTGTTTTGATCTTGAGGAAGATTACCAACGTTGTTGGTTGCGAGCCTTATAGATGTTTGGCAGTCACCTTATGCGCGTCTTTAAATGGTCGCCAGACTTTCACCCCGACCATAAATCCCCTGTTGTTCCAATTTGGGTTTCCTTTGAGGGTTTACCGATTCATTGTTTCCATGAACAATACCTTCATTGGATGGCCACAATGATCGGAGCTCCACTGAAAATTGATGTTCCAACCTTAAATCTTTCTGGGCCCTCGATTGCTAGAGTGTGTATTGAAGTTGATTTGTTGAAGGAACTGCCGACTCGTTTGAGACTATGTACGGAAGAGCATGCGTATTTCCAATCTGTGCTGTATGAGAATCTGCTTTCGTACTGTCGTCACTGTCGGAAGGTTGGTTATACGGAGAATGATTGTCGCCACAAGCAGCGCAAGCCTTCTTCCACTGCTGTAGCTACGGATTCCAAAATTCCTCTCGTTCAGGTTTGGAAGGCTAAAGAGCCAACTGCTTCTAGCCTGTCTGAGCAAGATACGAATAACTCTCCTATCACTCCCTATGCTCCTACCACTGCTTCTGTTCTTGAGTCCGCGATGTCCAACGAACCTTCAAGTAAGCCGCCGCCTCCTGGGTAGAACGCCACTGTTGCTACCGACCCCCTTTCGCCCTGCCTTCACTTATCCTCTCAATTTGTGATATTGTCTGAGATTGATGATGCTACTGGCCATTCTATTCAACCTATACCATCTGTTCCCTAATCTAGTGACATTCTTGAAATAGTTGCTAATGAAGTGGTTAATATAGCTACCAAATATGTCAAACCTTCTGCTTTAACTGCCCCTGATTTTGTGCTTTTTGAAATACGCCCTGCTACTACAGATGTAATTCTCGTTCAGTCTAATGCTACTGCCAATACAACATTTGTTATGAAGGGTATATATGGGGACTCTGCCAATGTAGCTTCAACTAATACAGAATTAGCTGCACCAATTTAGACCTTTTCTACTGCCGTTGAGATTCCTTAGGTCATTTTTTAGGGTCCTATGCCAACTCAAGTTCAGGATGATTTCTGGCTTGGTACAGATTCTAGTCAACAGAATGTGGAGATTTCCAGAATGGTCCAGTCTGAAGGAGAAACCACTATACCGAAACGGGGTCGTCCTGTGGGTTCAAAAAATAAGAAAGTTACTTTTGATGATGAATCTCTTCGCCGATCGGCGAGAGCTCCTAAGGCTACTTCTTCAGCTCATCACTCATGATTAGTAGCCTAATTTGGAATATACGTGGGGTGGGTAACACAGCCTCCCAATGTTGTCTTAAATCTTTGACTGATATGCATAAATTGTCTACGGTTTTTGTGATTGAGCCAATGGTGCAACCTGCTTTTTTGGATGGACTACTGAGGAAACTACACTTTACATCTGGCTATGTTTTAGACACTAATAAAATCTGGGCCCTTTTTCCAATGCTTATTCCGCTACGTTACTTAGTGGTACCTAACAAGTTATGCAATTGCAATTAACCCACGCTAATGTGCCAACAGTTTTTTATCTCTCTGTAGTCTATGCGAGGTCGACAAGACGGGACCGTCTTGAATTGTGGTCTGAGTTATGTGCTTTTCGAGCTGCTCATGCTAATGTCCCATGGTTATTGGGGGGTGATTTTAATGTCATCCGCAGTCTTGATGAATATAGCGGTCTTGGATCTCCTGAGCTTGCCTCTATGGATGACTTTAACTCTTTCATAGCTTATTGCAGCCTGTTGGAACTCCCCACGTAGGGTGCTGAATTCACTTGGGTAGGCACTAGATCCAATGGTCATGTTATGAAGAAGTTGGATCGGACATTGGTCACTACAGAGTGGGCCGATCTATTTTCGATTTCTTCTATTCAGAACTTAAATCGAACGGGGTCAGATCATAGCTCGATGTTGTGCCAATTTAACACGGAACAAGCTTCACGCCCACGCCTCTTTGGTTTCCAGCGGATTTGGCTACATCGCGATGATTTCCTCACTTTGGTCAAATTGAATTGGGCTCAGCTAATTGCCTGTCATGGTATGTTACGGTTTTCCCTAAAGCTTTGTTGCCTCAAATCCTATTTGCGCGGCTCTGGAACAAGGAGAAGTTTGGGGATGTCTTCCTCAATCTGAAAATGGCGGAGTCAGCTGTGCTGCAGCTGGAACGAGAGTTTGAAGAATCTGGGACCAATGATGTTCTAATGAGGCTGAACAAATCCAAAGCTGAACTGCTACTATGGCTTAAAGAACATGAGGATTTTATGCTTCAAAAGTTGAGATTGAAATGGCTTAAGGAGGGTGATGCTAACACTGCATATTTTCATGCCTCCTTGGCAGAGAAACGAGCGCAATTGGGGATCCACAAGATTAGAGATAGTAATGGGCAATGGTTGACAGACCCGACACACATTGAACTTGAAGCGGTCAGATATTTTCAATCCCTCTTATTAAAGGAGGTAGTTGAGGATGAGAAGGAAGCAACCTCTAGGCTGCTAAGCTACATACCGAGGCTTGTTGAGGATGAGGACAATGTTTTGTTGTTACAACCGGTTACAATGGAGGAGGTTAAGCAAGCAGTCATGAGTTTATCGTCCACTAATGCGCTCGAAGTTGATGGATACTGTGGAGCCTTTTATCATAATTGTTGGGACATCATCTGTTATGATCTCTTTGATGCCTGTACTGAATTTATGTCAGGGATTCCAGTTCCTCGTGCAGTAAGTAGTACGTTGATTACTCTTTTGCCGAAAAAGCTAAGTGTAAATTCTTTTTCCAACTTTCGACCAATCAGTCTCTGTACCTTCCTAAATAAAGTCTTCACGAAGATACTTACGGAACGGTTGAAAACTGTTTTACCCAAGTTGATCTACCCGGAGCAGTCGGCCTTTCTACCTGGGCGGGACATTGTGGACAACATACTGATGGCTCAAGATTTATGTCAATTTTTTAACCACCCTGCTCGAGGTGGTAATATTCTTCTCAAACTGGATATGATGAAGGCTTTTGACCGTGTCTCTTGGTCATTTCTATCCCGTATACTAGCAGCCTTTGGTTTCAATGGTGGGATTATCAGGCTAATTATTGGGACCCTTCAATCCAGCTGGTTCTCAATTTTGGTGAATGGTAGTCCAGTGGGTTTCTTCCAGTCATCCCGAGGCATCAAACAAGGAGACCCTTTGTCACCTTACTTGTTTATCTTAGTTTCGGAGGCTTTGACTCGCTCTATGCACTCATTTGTGATGCAAGGGAGGATATTGCCCTATGGTGTGCCTACTAGCTCGGCAGTTGTCTCTCATCTCTGCTTTGCTGACGATTTAATTATTTTTATCCGGAGCGATAAACGGTCACTAACTCAGCTTAACCTCTTGCTTGCCAACTATGAAGCAGCCACAGGTCAAAAGGTTAACAAGCAAAAAAGTTGTTTTATCTTGCTAGAAGGCGTGTCTCACAATCATCAAAGAGATGTTCTATAGCTCCTGCAAATGGACCAAGGCTATTTCCCCTTGCCATACCTAGGTTGCAGACTATTCCAGGGCAGAAAGACAGAGCGTATGTTCACTCATTTAGTTGAGGCAATTGAGACACGAGTTTGTAGTTGGAAGAATAAGTGGCTATCCCCTGCAGCTCGGATGATTTTAATCAAACATGTCTTATCCTCCATCCCACAACACATCTTCACTGCTATTGAACCTCCTAAATCCATCTTATATAAAATGGAGAAGGTTTTCCAACAGTTTTTATGGGGAAGCTATTTTGCAGCTGATAAACGACATTGGAGTTCATGGGATCGTCTTTCATTCCCGATGGATGAGAATGGGTTGGGATTCCAAAAATTGGAGGATATTGTAGCAGCCTATTCGATTAAGTTATGGTGGAAGGTCAAAAACCAAATGGGTCTTTGGGCTAAATTTGTTACCATATTATCACCGACTGCAAGACGTAGAACGCATTGGCGGAGAATTGCCAAAGTAGATCGGATTGCTCAGGAATATGAGTATGTTTCCATCCATACTGGATTGGTGTCCTTCTGGACAGATAATTGGTCGGGTCTTGGAGTTTTTTCTTCGTTGGATCAAGTACAACAATTTCCTATCCCACTGCTCACTGTCCGGGATTTTTTTTCCTAGCGAGAAGAATTGTTGGGCTGCATTATTCCTCTCTTGCAACCTAATCATGCTGTATTTATAACTACTCATTCCCAGCAGTTTTCTTCTGGGCCTGATCGGCGAATTTGGAAACCAACTGTTACCGAAAAATTTAGCCTTTCTTCGGCTTATGAATTGGTACGGTCCACCCTGTCAATGTCTCTCTTAGTCAAGCTTGGAATAAGTTTCTGCCAAAGAAGATCTCTATTTTTTTGTGGCATCTCTATAATTCCCTTCTTCCTTTCCCGGAAACATTGAACAAGTTGGGTTTCTTTCTAAATCCATCGAGATGTAGTATTTGTTCCTTGGCAGCCGAAAGTGTGCAGCATATTTTTTATGAGTGTCCCTCGGCCAGAATGGTCTGGAGACATTTTGCAGCCCTGTTAGATATTCATTTATCCTTCCCCCCTGTATTATGGCTTTTTATACGGGAGTGGACTACTCTTGGAAGGGGGCAACTGCAAGAATTGTGATCATTTCGGTCATACCTTATTTCATCCTTTGGGAGCTGTGGAAAATGCGTAACCTGCGCGTATATGAGGGTAAGTCCACAACGGTCTCAGCCTTGATTTTTTTGATTATGCAACATGTTTCCTCTATGGTGAGAGTTCATAAATTATTTCCAAAGGATAGACAGGAAATGGTTAATTTATCCACTTCTTTTAACTGTCCTTTTCAATTGCCTCACAAGTCGGTGATTATGAATTTATGTTGGAGGCCCCCGGATGATTGTAACGTTGTTCTTAACACTGATGGCTCATCGCTTGGATGTCCCGGACCTTCAGGTTGGGGATTCGTGGTATGATATGCCAATGGTTCTTTCCTTTTTGCTGAGTGTCGATACTGTAACTCAAATGTTAGCTTCGCCATGGAAATAGAGGCCATAGTTTATGGCCTTCGATTTTGTGTTGCCTGTGGGTTCCGGAAAATACAGGTTCAAACAAACAATATGGGTATTGTGCAACTATTGAACCATAATTTAGAATTTTGGCCTTGGAGGTATGAAGCAGCGCTTGAAGATATTCGAAATATGCTCTCTGCCTCGACGTCGTCCATTATCCATGTTTATCGAGAGGTTAATAGCTTTGCGGATTTTTTAGCAAAGTTAGCTTCAGGTGGTAATTCGACACAATTCGCTACGGCAATTGCTCTACCTCTTCATCTCCGGACAATCTTGCAAATGGAACAGAATTTTGTTCCATACATACGATATAAACCATGAGTCTTACATCTCTTCTTCTTATGACTTTTGTACTGCACTTTATCTACTCTTGTAGAGCCATGTATTAATAAAATCCCCCTTTTTTAAAAAAAAAATATGTATAAACATGTATATACATACATACATATATATATATATAAAGTTCTTTCAATATGCATTCAAATATACCTCATTAGAGTAACATTTTCCCATATATTCTTTTAGTGTCCCTCTATCAAGTAAAATTTGTAACCATATATCCACAAGGGATTTCGGTTAGACCAAACCTACCACATATATAAAATGAGTTTCTTAAGTTAACCATATGATGATCTTTGATATAATGCTTGACTTCGAATTTTACTTATACGACATAATGTGAAGATAGTTTGAAGCTTCTTTTTTTGTTGATTCTAATTTTCTTTTTGGATTTGGACGTATATTTATCATATAAGTAGTCAAGCTTTCTCTCTTCGAATGAAATCTTTTCTTTAGTGCTCTCCTAAGTACTTCCAAGCATTTGGTTTGTTTGTTGATAATGTTTACTTAATAAAGTTTTACAACCATTTATCCTAAATTATGGCCTCAAAGTATGCTACAAACTCAACCTCTATAATGGATGCATCAATTATAGACTACTTCACACTCTTCTAAGATATGGTTCCTCCAACTAACAGATAAAAATAACCAAAAATATATTTTCTAGTATCTACACAACCAAAAAAGTCTGATTGAGAATCTAAACACCTCAAGTGTTGGGGTTATGTAAATATAGTTCCTTAGAAAGCAAATGCATTTACATATAACTTAATCTTCTTCCAGTTACTTTTTTTATAATGAAAATATTTATTATTAATAAAACAAAAGTTTGGTTTTATTTGTATGAGCATAATATAACTAGTCATAAGGTACCAAGATTCTTTTGTAAGTAATATACATATACATGGAGATGTATGGAAAACATGTATATTAGTTAATCAGTTGTTAAATGAAGTAGTATATGTGATTAATTGAGATTTCGGACTTACAATTTGTATTTTTCCCAATTGACATACATTATGTTTGAATTGAGAAACATGGTATGCATGTTATTTTTGACTAATTAGTGAGATGAATATATCTTGAATGTTGTATGAATTAAATTAAAACCAATAATGGAGAAAAAAAATGACATTTACTTTGGTTGAATATAGAATGGCTTGAATTGGTTATTATGAGCTTTTATTATGAAATATCAATGGAATTTCATTAGATTTGCCCTTAATAAAATAGATGGGAATTGGAGGAATGTGACAAGGTTAGCATACCAACTCTTTAATAAATAATGAATGAATTTAGAAAAGTTTTAATTGAGTTAGAGTGATTTTGGGATGATTTTAGAGAAAGGAATCATAACATATTACTAATAGGGTACCATGTTGTTGAATATAAGGGAAAAAGAGAGCCATATTGCTGAATATAAGGCAATAGGGACTAATGTTCCAAAACAAGGGACCAACATATACTCGTGTTCAACTTATGCTAGATATTTGTTCATTTTGATCTTTCTATTTTTGGCTAGAGTAATACAACACTAATATGCAGCTATGTTAGACTTATACTGGTGATAATTTTTATAAAATAGATGTCAAGATGATCTACTTTATTCTTTGTTTGACACGTGCTTGGTATATAACCATAAGATTTCATGAAATAAAAGAGAGAAGAGAGAAAAGACAATGAGGGAGACATTTGGGAGGAAAAGAAATTAGTATTAAGGCTCAAAAGACTGAAGAGCATATCAAAGAGAAGAAATGTTTAAGGAAAGTGATATTCCATCAAGACAAAATGCATCAAGATTGAAGAACCATCAACTCGTTCTTATCTTTTATTTCTTTATTATTCTTTGTGGATTATCTTTGTTTTATAACAAACGAAATTAGGATGTTGATTTAGATTTGATAGACAACCTAGATGGTATCAGAGCCTAGAGGATATAATAAACGTTTGGTTTGTTTGTTGATAATGTTTACTTAATACTTTGCATTATAATATTTTATATTTTGTTATGAAATCGTTATCTTTTCAATTTAAAATGGATGTGGATTTTAAAATATTAAAGGAATAGGAGGATTTTTTAAAAATAGATAAAGAAATAATAGAAGTTCAAAAAACGATAATTCATTATGGACAAAAGCTTTTACAATATTGTGAACAGATAACATTAAACTTAGAAGCATTAATACATAATAAGAATATGGAAATAGATAAAAATAAACAAATTACCTCCACAATAGAAAAGAAAAATGAAACATTAGAAGATTTAGCTAACAATCCTTTTATTATACATTTAGAAAGATTAAAAGATGTCAGAAAGTAGTTCAGATAATGAAAACTATATTATGCCTGAAATAGATAATTTAATAACTCAAGTAGGAAATCTAGATCTCCATGATAACATTATTAATTTAAAACCAACAGGAATTAAGGCTGAAAACCCTAACATAACAGATATACCTAGCACTAGTACAGAACCTAGTATTAGATTTAAACCAAATCAAAGTTTCAATAAACCAACAATAGGATATGCAGGATTAATGTATACTGGAAATAATCCAGATAAATATGCACCTTATGAAAAAATGAAGGCAGATACAATAAATCCTTTTGGAATATATTTAGACTTAGATTCTATTACTAATATCGAAGAAACCATAGATAAAAGGGGAACTGCATTAAGGATAGCAGTAGTAGTCAATAAAATGGATTTTGAAACAGCCA
The DNA here is from genome assembly GCA_026413575.1 of Erythroxylum carthagenense. Taxonomy (NCBI): domain Eukaryota; kingdom Viridiplantae; phylum Streptophyta; class Magnoliopsida; order Malpighiales; family Erythroxylaceae; genus Erythroxylum; species Erythroxylum carthagenense. Next base: position 8,688 of record JANZLD010591528.1, read on the forward strand.
AAGGATTTATGGAAAAAACACTATTAAATAGTGCTCAGAGATTTTGGCAGAATATAAATGAAGATACTAAACAATCAATCGATTCTGATCCAGATAATTTTATAACAAAAGTAGTTGAAACTTTTAGATTAGAATTCCATGGAGAAGGAAAATATGTTAAAGATCCTAATACAATTACTAGATATACAACTGCTTTGATGAGATTACAATTATGTGATATTTGTGAAATAGAAAAATATATTTGTGTATTTCAAGATTATTATTATCATATTTATAATCAAGTCATTGATACAGGTAATTATTTACCTTTATTTTTTGCCAAGATACCAGATCCTTGGGGATCTAAATTAATAGAGACTTATAATCCAGGCAATATAGATACTTTGGGCAAAAGAATAGAACATGTTAGAGATAAATTAAGTAATTGGTGTGCAGATGCTGTTTTGGCAAAAGCCTCAAAAGGATTAAGAAAAAGAGTTTCTTTATGCTGTGCAAGACCAAAAATGCCTATAATGATAGGTTGTGATAGCTCATACTACTATGGTAAGATAAAACGTAAATATAAAAAGAAGAAGCAATATAAATATAGAAAACCTTATTTTAAAAAACGAAAAGCTAGATACTATAAGAAAAAAGGATATAGGAAAACTTATAAACCTACTTATAGGAAAAAGAAAACTAGTCCTAAAGAATGTAGATGCTATTACTGTAAAGAAATAGGACATTATGCAAATAACTGTCCTAAAAGAAATGAGAAAAATAAAAAGAAAATAGAAATAGATGAAGATATTGAAGAAATGATAAATACAGGAGAATTTATAAGGATAGATGACTTTAATATAGATTCTGATGAAAGTATTTTTATTTTAACAGATACAGAAGAAACATCTGAAGAAGTAACAGAATAAATGGAAATTGCTACTACAAGCAATCAAGATATTGAACCCATAATAGATACTCAAATAGAACAAACTGGTGAATATAGGCAAGAAATTTTAATAGATAAAAGAAAATTAAAACAAATTCAAAATGAAAATTTCTCATTATCAAATTATTCAGGATTTAAGGTTAGCACCTTACAAAGATTAGGTATAAAGCCAAGAAATCATAATTTATTTTATGGATTAAATATTCAAGAAAGAGCTTTAGAAGTTTCAATTACTTCTAATAAAGTAATGATTCCACTTTTAGCTAAAAAAGATATTCAAGATAAATTACAAAAAATTAAACCAGAAATAAGAAATACACTTGGTTGGATACATATAGAAGCTATTCAAATAATAATAAAATCAACCTTTAAAGAAGGATTGGATACACCCATAGAATTAGCAATTATGGATAACCGAATTATAAATAGAGAAGAAGCCTGTTTGGGTATTCTTAGAGGAAATTTACAATATGGTAAAATCAAATTTAATGTTTATCCACGAATTTCTTATCATCTAGATGATAAAGATTTTGATAAAACATTAAGTTTGATACAAGACTTTAAAAGGAAAGATTTCTTTAAACAACAGAATAGACCTTATTCGATAACATATATAATTTCCTATGCAATATCCAATACCCCTCATTCAGATTGTTTTGTAGTCAAAGATACTATAGATTTTCCTTATTTATTTCATGATGTTTGTCAGATACAAATGCCAACATTACCTAAGATAGAAGAAATTGAATCTAGACCTTTAGAATTAGATTTACAAGATAAACCACTAATATTATCTAATAATATACCACCTAGATTATCTTTTAGAAAGACTAATGTTGTTAGTCATCCCTTAGCTAGACAATTAAGCTCTAATAGATATAATCAAAATTTAATACTAGCAAAAGAAGATAGTTTAAGAAATTATAAAATAAAAGGAGAATATTATGATGGAATAAATTTTGTTCCAGTTAATATTTTAATAGATACAGGAGCAAATGGTAATTATATAAGTCATAAATTGTGCAATGGATTACAAAAATATAAATTAGAGGAACCTCATCAATGTACAAATTTTAATGGGGAAATACATACAATCAATGAAGCAATAGAAACCTTAATAAGATTCGGCCAAGATATATTACCCATTAGATTGTTAATAGAAAATGAAGGATTTAATAATAAACTAGAAATAATGTTAGGAATAACATTTCTAGAAAATGTTAAACCTTATCAGATTACCACTTATGGATTAAAAATAACATATAATGGAAAATTAATTTATATACCAAAATGACAAGTCCATATAGTATATATATTCCTATAGGAATAACCTATAAGGAATATAGGGTAGAATATTTTGCTGCATTTATTGATAGTGGCTCAGGAACTTGTTTATGCAAAACAGATTGTTATCCACAAGAATACCATAAAGATTTACCCATAATTAAAGGAAGAGATATATCTAATAATATTATTGAAATTTCTAAAGGAATAGAAAAACCAATAATTTTATTAGGATCATTCTTGATAAAATATCCACCATTTTATTTTCATAGCACTAGCACAGATATATTATTAGGAAATAATTTTTTACAATTATTTCATAAAATCACATTTGATACAATCGCTAATCAGATATTATTTAAAACACCTTGTCATCATTTGATAACAGTTAAACTACTTAAACATGCATATGCTAAACCATTCCCTGTTTCCTTTATCCCGCGCACAGCCCAGCGTGGTGATATTGGGTATACGGAAAAACCGATTTTTCCTAAAACTAAACCTTTGTTACAATATCAATTAGGTTTAAGGCAACTTGATTTTGCAATAGATAAAGTCACTCTAAAATTAGAACAATGCTTTACTGAAAATCCTTTACAATTCTGGGATAAAAATTAGATTTATGCTAAATTAGAAATGATAGAAAACAAATAAAATTATAAGCTAGGATGGTAATAAATTATAAAAAATTAAATGATAATACAGTATTTGATGGATATTTTCTCCCCAACAAAGAAAGTTTAATAAATAGAACTGTAAATAAAAAGATATTTTCTAAATTTGATTGTAAAAGTGGCTTTTGGCAATTAAAAATGCATTCTGATAGTATTAGTTATACAGCTTTTTCCACTCCACAAGGACATTACGAATGGCTTGTAATGCCCTTTGGATTAAAAAATGCACCTCAGATATTTCAGAGGAAAATGGATAATATTTTTAAAAGTTATGATTTTATCTTTGTTTATATTGATGACATTCTCATTGCATCCAATGACATTAATAGCCATATAAGACAATTAGATAATTTTGCTGATATTTGTTTAAATCACGGGATAGGCTTATAAAAAAAGAAATCAAAAATATTACAAAACAAGATAGAATTTTAAGGAATGCAAGTGGATGGACAAGGAATTGAATTACAAAGCCATATCTTAGAAAAGATTACTACATTTCCTGATAAATTAAGAGATAAAAAACAAGTACAAAGTTTTTTAGGAATTTTGACATATGCTACAGATATTATAAAAGACGTAGCCAAACTGAAAAAGCCTATTATTGAAAAAAGATAGGATATTTAATTTCACACCAGAGTTAGAAAACCAAGTTAAAAAGATAAAAGAATTATGTAGTAATTTACCAAAATTATATTTACCTAGTAATACAGATGACTTAATACTTGAAACAGATGCTTATGAAAATTATTGGAGTGGTGTTTTAAAGAAAATAGATTATAATACTAATAATGAAAAGATAGAAGAAAGTCTTTGCAAATATTGTTCAGGAATCTTTTGTAATACTGAAAGTAGATATCATATAAATGAAAAAGAATTACTTGCTGTAGTCAAGAGTTGTAAAAAGTTTTATTACTTTTTACTTCCCAAAAAGTTTTTGTTAACAACAGATAATACTCAGGTTAAAGCCTTCATTAAAAATAATCTGCCAAGCAGACCAGAATATAAAAGATTACTTAGATGGCAAACATTACTTTCTGATTACATTTTTGATATTGAAATTGTGAAATCTGACAAAAATGTTGTAGCAGATTTTCTCACTAGGGATGGAAGACCATCGTCTCAAGATACTTGAAGAAATATGCAAAATGGATACTGAACTACGTCATATTAAAGATAATCTTTCAAACTTTATCGATATTGCTAATCTTCCAGGTATGTCCCGTGAAGTGTCAAGTCTTTTAAAAAGAGGAAGTGAACTCATGCAGATGAATGTGGAAAACTGTGAAGAGATAAGTCTCAAACTGACAGAGTATGTTGCAAGATTAAGTAATCCAAAATCCGATAACCTTATACCTAAGGAAACCCCCAAAGAGACTTTCCTTAAAGAATGCAAGATGGAATTAAGGCCCAACTTCTCTCCTGGTCCTTCTATTACCCCACAGATAATAAAAGAATTAGCCATGATTTCCCCAGACGTTGAGCAATAACAGAAGATTATGAAAGACCTATTCCATCTTTCGAATAATGAAACTCAATACATTGATTTCTCAGGTATTTATCCAAGAATCAATTATTTACAAGAATCAGATCCTCAAGAAATTAGATATTGGTATGATTTTGGAGCATTAAACTTGATATATTTATCATCTCCAAATTTTCATGAAATCAGCTTATTACCTCAATGGATAAAAGATGGGGTTCGAGATTGTTATCTCAATAACCCCCTTATAACTCCAACAGATATTTTGGTATTAAAATTCTTATCTGCAGGACCCGATTTTGATACTGATGGTAAATATCCAGCTTATCATCTGATTCAGTTGGGAAAAGCAGAATCTTTTCCGATATCTGTAAACCAGAATAAATCTACAGATTTTATAAAATTTGAAGAAAAAGATATTCATTACAGAAGAGCAATCGGAATAAAGATAGTCCTCCAAGGGATAGAAGCTAGTTTCAAGAAGGGATTCCGGACATATGGCAGACAAAAGATACATTCATCAGTAATGATATCACCAGCAAAGACTACTCCAGTAGCAGCCTACAATTATCTACGC